>ML357169.1:2341-178149 GCA_005239505.1 Nicotiana paniculata | reverse complement strand
CAATTAAGTATTAACGACCCAAAAAACTCGAGTGGACTCACCCGTCCAATAAAAAGTAAAGATTCTTGGTCCCATATCCTAGCTAAACCTTCTCTCGTTGTGGGTTTGCTCGTTTCGGATTCAAATCTTCAACTTTTCAAAAAACATACATCGAGGTATTCCGATTTAGTTTTTGTCAAAACTCGTATAAAAAATGCATATTAGTTGTTTAAATGTGTTCTATGTTATTTTTATCCGAACTAAGATATTAGTGTGCTAAGAAAATATGTAAAAATTGAGAAATCATTATTATTTGTTAAATTTTTTTTAATAAGTTACTTTTACTGGTGTATATGTATTTTCGTGAATGTTTTGTGATTAAATGTATTTGTTATTTTTATCTAGTTTAGATTATTTATTTGCTTAAAGACTAGTAATATAGTGCCCTTTTAGCATAATAAAATGCCTTTTAGCGTAGTTCCCTGTATTTATTGAAATTAATCATTTAAGTATCTCTTATACCCAAAAATACGTCAAAATAGCTGATAGATCAAACACAAACTTTGTCCAATTTTAGGCAACGATCGTAAGAAAATAACCTGAGCAAACAACAATATTTTTCGGATATCTTTGTGCTACTGGGCCTCAAATATCGAACCCAGAACCCATATGTGAATATTTAATAATAAATCTTGTATAATTATAAAAATTAATTATTTAATTTTATTATAGTAAAAAATAAGTGAGTAACAAGCAAACATATAAAATAAAATATGTAAAATAATAAAACTATATATAAATTAATAAAACTAACACATACAAGAATTCATGATATTTTGGTGCTATTGGGCCTCAAATATCGAGCCTGGAACCCATATGTGTATACTTAATAATTAAATCTTGTATAATTATAAACATTAATTATTTAATTTACAAACAAATATATAAAATTATAAAACTAACATGTAAACTAATAAAACTAACACATACAAGAATTCATGATATCTTGGTGCTACTGGGCCTCAAATATCGATCCTATAACCCATATGTTAATATTTAATAATTAAATCTTGTATAATATTAATTATTTAATTTACAAACAAACGTATAAAATTATAAAACTAAGATGTAATTAATGTTGTTTAATTTACAGTAGACGACATGGAGGTGCCGCCTATGCATCCCGGACCTTCCAGCGATGAGCTACTGTCGTTACAGGGCGATCATAGGTCCTCCCACATATTGGAGGGAGAGTTACTGGCCCAGACTCTCCGCGTCAGGAGAGTGGACGACATGTGAGACTTTTTGAAGGGCAAAGTTCTCCATCCTCGTGTAGTCAGACACCTGCAGGATCGAGTTTCTATTGGATTTTGGAGATCGGACGGCTGCAACTCGATTGGTCTTTGATCACGACCCTAATATAGCGGTGGCGATCAGAGACACACACATTAATTTATTAAGATTTAACAGCAATGGAAACATAAGATTTAATAGCAATGGGAACATAATTTTATTTGATACATTTTGCAACATAAACAAGTACATACACGTATTACAACCACATTACGAAAATAAAACACTACGTGTATCCTTCATATTTGGGCACATTAGATGAACCTCCACCAGGAGCTAGATTACCACCGCCACCCAAATCAGTTGAAGGACATTTTCGACGGTCGTGTCCTGTTTGCGATCATACACCATATTTGCGTGCATAAACGATATCACCAATATCCATTTAGTTCTGTATACACGTTCTTTTTTGCACCTGTCACTGACGCAAGAACTCCTTGTTACACACCATTTTAAATGGTTCCGGCGGCCAGTAATGCTCAGCACCCACTGACTGCAACTGCACACTATAGGTGTTTAAGTATGCAGTAACACTATATTATTTATCAACGTACTTGGTTGGCCCTAAACTTATATGTTAAAAGCACTTGATGGAATGTGAGCACGGCATGTGGTAGATGGACCATTTCCCACAACAACATAACCTTCTAGATTCATTTATGGTGTGTACATTATTCTCCCGATTTTGATGGATAGTGGTGCGAACTTCAAAAATATTTCGGTCGTGATCATACTGTAAAAATGAATGCCAATATGCTCGCCGCCTGTATTTCTCAAATCTTTTCATTGGTAGTATCATAAATTCAACACCCCTTTCCATCAATGACGTTGCAGCTGCTGCGCTTTCAACAAACCTCTCCACCATCTGCTTGAATGACATCCGCACCATGGCAGTGACAGGCAATCCTCGTGCAGACTTCAATAACCCGTTGAAAGACTCTGACACATTTGTAGTCAGAATTCCCCATATTCTACCACCATCCGCATGCAAAGTCCACTTTTCAGGCTTATGTCGCATCAACCAACAATAGGTTGTCTCGTCTTCTTGCCTGATAGATTCCACGTGCCTCCGAAATTTATGCTTTTCGTGATCTGTTGCAGCCATCCACATTAAATCATGCAAATCCTTATTGGGATGTGCCTTCTGGAAATTGGCCTTTAGGTGACTCACATAGTAACGGTGGTAGGCATACGGTTCTTTCCATGCAGGCAAAATTCTCTAAAGAACTTATAATACCACTATGCCGATAAGATATTAGACAAATATCTGAACGCTGTTTGACAACGTGCTCTTTCAAGTGGTTCAAAAACAATGTCCACGTCTCTTGGCTTTATTGGCACAAATAGCAAAAGCTAAAGGAAATATACTTCCATTAGCATCTACTGCAACAATGATCAACAACTTAATATCATACTTTCCAATACATGAGTGCCGTCTACAAATATTACTGGCCGACAATGCAATAAACCATCAATTGCTGGTTTAAATGCCCAGAACACATATTTGAATATATATTATGGTATTCCCGGACTCCACTCAAGTTTCCATTCAACAACGGTCCCGGGGTTTAAGTGTTGCAATGCGGCCATGTACCTGGGTAGAGCTACAAATGACTTATCCCAGTTACCATAAACAATTTCAAACGCACATTTGCGCCCGAGAAATGCCTTTCTTTTGGTAATGGTACAACCATATTTCTGGTGGACGGATGTAATGCACTTTTTGATCTTGTACCTTATGGACGCTTCAATGTCTGGAATCAGGACAAGAGAAATCAAGTTAACATCCAAGTTGAAGTGATTCCCAATGAATGTGTCCATTTCAAAAGTGTGGGTGCCAATGTATTTACCCACTTTCCACATACCTGTTTTTTTCTTGATCGCACGAAGCATCTAATGACAACCCATAAACCATCTACGACAAACAAACTTGTATACCTCCGGAGTTGACTCCCATACCTTCATCTCACGACACTCTCTTACTTTGTACATTTTTGCCGCCCTACTTATGCCCGTTTTATCAGGAAAAAGCATGCCCTTTGCCCGCACCGCTGGTCTAGACTCATCCCACATTGCTGTTCAAATTTCGTCAATATCCCTTATAAGGGCATCCACATCCGGCATACTTGACAAATGATCAAGGTAGGGAATCTCCCTTGAATGAAACGACACTTGGGACTAGTACACTCTTGGTCTAATGGGGGGTGGAGCATGCTCCTTCGTCAAATCAGGTCCAGCATTCTTTTCCTCCTCATCACCACCCTCATCAGGGAAAGAGTGTGTCATCTCCGGACTCATCGGTATTGTTGTCATAATCACTATTCTCTTCCTGACTCTGTGCATCTGCCAGATCCCGATTAAATATGTCGTCTTTGGGCTATTGAGTCAGCATAGGAGGTTGAACTTGCTAGTTTTCACTGTACAAATAACAAAATAGTGAGATACTCAAATTGATAAATACTTTACATATAGCTATATCACTTCATTTACAAGCCGTAATGTGTTGACATCCCATGATGGATATAATCCTGTTGGTGATGACTCCCGGATGGACCACCATGATCCAACACACCAGAACTATGCATATTCCAACTAGGCGTGGGTTCATAACTTGTAAAATTCATATTGGCCGGTACCCCCTTTGAAATATATGAGTGTTAATACAAATTCAATACAACAAAAATAAACATCGTAACACAAAGGAAAATGAAAATTTACCACTCGTCTTGTGGATTATGTAAAGTATGAGATAAATTATTTCCTCGCTCCTCATTCTCCCATGGAGATAAGTTTAAATCAGGTCAAACTCTTTCATCCGAAACCTGTTCGGCAAAAACTGCTCCAGAATAACCACCCGATGACTAAGGGTTATCCCTGCTTTGCGCAACCTCATTATTGCGAATGTCTTCAACCTTCACGTACATTTCCAATATTTTTATCAAAATAAATTCCCGGTATTCATCCGGAGTCCTCAAAAAATCACTCAAAGTTTCATCATCCTCGATGTTAAACTCAGCGTAACAAGCAATCCCTTGTGGAGTGACAAAATATAGATATCTTCCGGTTACTTTAAGGTCCACATAACGTTTGCTAATTTTCATTTTTTACACAACAACAATACCAGTCTATCGTACTCCATTGTAAGTGGCAATATAACATGACACTGTGGAGATAAACTATAGCTCACTGAGTTATTCGCCACCACAACCTCACCCCCCAATATAATGAAACTCTTACCTTTCGCTCTTCAGACATTATGATAAAATACTTAAGAATTTAACAAGAAGAAAAATTTAACAAGAATTGAGAATATTTCTTAATGGATTTTTGAAAAATTCTTAAAGCCTTTAAATAAGGCAATGCCCAATCCGGGGGGTTAAATTTTTTGAGGTATAACGCCCTTTTTTAAATAAGGCAATGCCCAATCCGGGGGGTTAAATTTTTTGAGGTATAGCGCCCTTTTAAAGGGCGCTATACCCATTAGAATTATTGTTATGTTAGTTAAGCGCAGAAGAGTTATTGGTGAGACCACAAAATATGTATAGCGCCGTTTATAAAGGCGCAATACCTGGCAGTCTTTTCAAAGTCAGACATAGCGCCTTTATAAAATGTGTTACACAAAGGGCGCTATATATAGTTTGGTCACAATGTGTTTTTTCACTCATTTCAGTCATTTGAGTTAAAAAAGACCACATTTAGGTTCCGGACTCATAAAAAATATTATGCTTTTCCAGAAGTCGTATTGGCCCCTGCTTATTCCTTGGTCAAAACTATAGTAGTACAATATAGGCAAGTGACAAAGAACTATAGCAATTTGTTTTCTTATTTTAATATTTATTTATACGAGTAAAATGGGGCGATATCAAAATTCAAAACTACTTTCATGGTAGTGGAATATCTTTTTTCTTTTAAATAATTATGTAAACAAAGTTTTCAGCTTTGCATCTCGGGAAGAAGACCTATTACTCACATCTATTTTGATTTACAATGTCTATGAGTTACCAATGGCAGGGCATGTTTGTTTAAGGCAGTGGAAAGAGTTGTATTGATAAAATTCGGCTCTGACACGTGGACGGATAGCATGATGACATGATATTGCTTGAAATAGGTTTTATCCCTGGTATAAAATAGTAGCAGAACTTTGAGCTCGCAGGAAGTGTATATGAACCGCTGACTCCTCCCCGGGAAGATGAGGGTTGTGTCCCAGTGAAGTACCCCAAAGATGGTTCTGGAGATCCATCAATAAAGTAATAGCTCGAGATTTGAAATGGTCCTCAACCGTCCCTAAAATATTAGGTATCCACTTATATCCACCACGCAAGATACTCCTCCCAGAACCGACGAGTATCTCAACAGTTAACCATATAGAGCGACATGTGAAAGTGAGATGAGCATGTGAATTTTAGAGTTAGGCTATAAATACCCTCACTCCTCTATACACATATTCCATTGAGTTTTCTCTTAACTCACTCGTTATTCAGAGCTGTTGTATTTTGGTCAAGATAGGCAGTCAAGCTCTCTTTCCTTTGTAAGCATTGTGGCTCATAATGAAGCTCAATAAGATCATTCTTACGTTTGCTTATTTATTTTCATTGCTTTATTTACAACTTTTTAGCCTATTTTTACCTACCCATTCGACTAATCAATTTCTAATTACCTCCTTAAAAATAAATTTATTGCTTATTTCTGATATTATTTTTGGGTTAAACAATTTGGCGCACATCGTGAGCCCCTAGAAATTGAGCGTTTAACTCAAAGTTCTGGTTGTTTTTCTCATTACAGGGCTCGCCTTTATTTGTGAATCTTCTTTCCATTTTGTAACTTAGAATGATTTCCAAGAACATTCAACCAGCTGATCAAAGCAAAACTTCACAACCTACGGTTAAGGAGGTACTAGCAAGCAAAGAAGCAACTTCCAGCAAAGGAGCTACTCCCAGTAAGGATGCATCGTAGCACCAGGATTCCTGATGTGTGATGTTCGGATTCCTTTGATCAATCCAGTTTAGAGGAAACCTTGAAGTCCTTTATGACACACCAACAAAGTTTAAATGCTAAAATGGCATGATGTTCAATACATTGATCGGGAGTAACAACTGTAATAGTATACCAACCCCGCAAATAGGAGTGGCCCTAGTCACAAGAACCCCTAATTCGCAACTCAAGGATTCAGTGGTTCCCGATAACTCCATGACCGGAGGGTCAGTTACATCTAGAAATGCTAAATTACATAATTTAATACTAACCTTGCAACAACATATTAAGGAGCAGAACGGGGGGATCAAGTAGGTCCTCAGGGTTCCGTGCATTATCAAAGGAATTATGTAAGAAAAAACTCTCAACAACTACGGAAACCAAGCGCAATCCCACTGCCAATCCTTAGAAAGTTCAAAATGCCAGACATCCCAAAATACGATGAACTTGGGACCTACCCGATCATGCTATGGATTTCACAAAGGATCAAGGGGAATGGCCTCACAAAGGATGAAATCAGATCAATACTCGTCAAGAAGTTCGGAGAAACCCTGACAAAGGGAGCTTTAACCTGGTACACCCACTTACCTAAAAATTCTATTAATTTTTTTTTGTTGAACTTGTAGATCCTTTTATCAAAGCAGACTCCAGAGGGAAAAAATGGAGAAGTAAGTGGAGAACATCTTCAAAGTGTTGCAAGGAAGAACAGAGCCTCTCCAAAATTCCATCAGCCAATTTTACGGGAAGAGGATGCTACTTCATGAGGTTTCAAACAATTGGGCAGTCATGGCTTTCATCAGAAATTTGAACCTAAGCAGTTTCGAAGCTTCAAAGAAATTGAAAGAAAGTCTGTGGGAGTTTCCGGATAAAACATGAAATGATGTATACCACATGTACAACACTAAGATTCAAATAGATGATATCACGACACTCCCAAGATTCGAATACTAGTATGAATTCATATAGAATCAAGAATGATGTGTACTCATTAATCAAGCTCCCATACGGTGGTCCACTCAGTACTAGAATCTGCCTTCAGGCCCAGGGAAGTCCATCCCGGATATTACATAAACACAAGTGACACAATCACCAAGTACTGAGGAAAAAGGCCGATCCAGCCCCCACGGAGAAGATCCATCTTCGTAAAATAATAACCACGGAGAAATCCATCTCCGGAACATAATAACCACGGAGAAATCCATCTACGGAACATAATAACCACGGAGAAATCCATCTCCGGAATATCTGTGCGCTCAGTAGGGCTGTATAGACTACGGAGGGGCTCCTTTCAGCCCAAGCGCTATATCAAGCCAACGAAGGCATGATTTCAGGATCACTTTCGGTGTGCAGTCCGACCTCATAACTGTCTCAAAACCAGGCTCCAAGCCTCACTCAGTCAGTACTTTCCAGTCTCACTCACAATGCTCTAACATATGAAAATCAGTTCAAACCAATGATAATATAGAATAAACTAGCAACGTACGAGATTGAGGCATGAAACATATACTATAGCAGGATTGAGTACATGAAAGCAATAATCACAGATAGAGACAGCAGTAATCGACCATTCCGGTCTAAACACATCGGCGTGAAGCCTTAACATTTATACTTAGCATGATTTCTATTTCGTTCAATGTAATTACCACCTTCACAGTACAATATCAATCTGAGATAACCGGTAGATAGTGCAATGGGATGAGCAAGGCTACAAATATTCGGTAAACGCCCGCATACCCGTCACTTGGCAAGTGCGTCACCTTAATTAACATCAAATATCAAATACTTTGAGGTTTCGAACCCTTAGTTCCAAGTTTGGAAGCGTTACTTACCTCAAAACCGGCTAATACACTACTCCGCAGTGCTCTTGCCTCTAAATTCGGCCTCCGAGTGCTCCAAATCTATCAACAATCAGATGTATATCATTATAATATGCTAAGGAACTAATCCCAAGCGAAATGTATCTAAATACTAAAAAATCCAGAAATTGGTCAAAACCCGACTCCCGGGACCACGTCCTGAAATTCAGAAATTTTTATAGCAAACTATTCTTCGTCATCTCACGAGTCCGTACATATAAAGAACACTAAATTCGGAGTCCAAATGACCCCTCAAATCACCATTTTAATATTCTTAATCCTAAGCCCTAATCGCCCAATTTACACTGATTTTTCCCTAATTTCCACCATAATTCCGACCTTTAATCACATATAAACGAGTTTAGAGTCCAAAAATCTTACCTTGGTGAAGAACTATCGAATTCCCTCTTCAAAACCATTCCAAAAGCTTCAAACCCGGATGAAATATTGAGAAAATGGCTAAAATTCGCGAAGGCACGTTTTTATACCTTCTTTCCAGTGGATCCGCACCTGCGACCACTTACACGCACACCTGCGGAACCGCACCTGCGGATCCCAGGTGCGCACCTGCGAAAAATTCCAAAGACTAAAATTCCGCACCTGCGATCGACCTCGCGCACATGTGGCCTCGCAGGTGCGGCCAATATCTCGCACCTGCGGAAATCCCCTCACTTAGCCAACTTCCGCACCTGCGGTGACACGTCCGCCCCTGCGGAACCGCACCTGCGGCTCCCCATCCGCGGGTGCGAAAAACACCAGCAACAGAACATAGCAGTGGCAAAAATCAATCCAAACTCCCCGTTAACCATCCGAAACCATCCCGAGCCCCTCGGGGCCGCAACCAAACATACCAACACCTCATATATGATCATTCACACTTAGTTGCACTCCCGAAACGCTAAAAATAACATCAAAACACCAGAATCACATCAAATTCAAGCCTAAGAACTTTGAAATTTCTAAAATCCTCTATCGATGCCGAAACTACCCAAAACAAATCCGATTAACCTGATATTTTGCAGACATATCCAAAATGACATTACGAACCCGTTCCAACTTCCGAAATTCTATTCCGACCCCGATAGCCCATTTTCCACTGCCGACCGGAAATCACCGAAAACTAACTTTCGCCAATTCAAGCCTAATTCTACACCGGACAGCACAAAAATATTCTAAACACACTCCTAAGTCCCAAATCACCTATCGAAGCTATCCGAGCCATAAAATCCATATTTCGAGGTTGTTTCCCAATAAGTCAACTCTCAGTTGACTTTTCTCATTATAAGGTTATCTTTTAAAGACTAAGTTACTCAATTCTCATCTAACCATTCCGATTTCAAGCCTATCGACTCTAACGCATCAATAATAGAATAACCAATCCATGGCAAGTCAATGACAGCGATAAAAATGCAAGTTTTACGTAACGACAGACCGGGTCGTTACATTCTCCCCCACTTAAACATACGTTCGTCCTCGAATGTGCCTAGAGTTGTTCCAATACCACCGAAAATTTGTTGTGTAACCTTCCCTGCACATATTCGGAGGTGATCCCATGTCACCTTACCCCATCTACGTCCGATAACACAACATAGTTGAAATTTCATTATCAAATCCTGACCCATAGACCTTAAAACCAAGTTTCCACTTCTGAAATAATTTACAAGTTCAAATTTCCACGACTATAAGCTGAAATAGTCTGCATATGTTGTATCAAACCATATCCGTAACCCAAGATGAAATCACATAATATACTGCGTGGCTCAACCACTCATAGCGATAACTCCTAACCACAATAGTTGTTCAAACAACTCAATACCGGTACATACCCTCTTATCAAACCATGCCTAGTTCTAACACTTCCATATACTGCCAACGATGAAAGAGACACGTATAAACCAGTAACCATTCGCCCAATTAGTATCAATATAATCCAGAGCCATAACTTGTGCACTCAATAACCACATACCAAGAGTTCAATTCATTAAATAAAGAAGACTCGTACGAGAGGGCTATCCTGCCACTAATACTTACCATTACCACATCATACTAAAAGCCTGATACACATCGTGAAACCATATCACCCAAATCCGACACCAAGGATCATACCTCTACCTAACCGAGCTGCAAAACGTGATCCCATCTAACCGCTGGACCACATGACACACTCCAAACCACCTTAATCAAAATCAATAACCATGCGAAATTCGACATCAATTACTCAAAGTGCATTGCCATAATCACGGGAAATTGGATGATACCGTTCCACCCGAACAGAAAGAACATAACCAACACGTCTCGGTCCTGCAACACCCAATTACTTACCTTACTCAAATCTCGCTATACAGCCCCGATAGGACTACATCATATGCACATATATAACCAACGATCACAACTCCTCGAACATCGAAAGGTAACTCATAGATCACTCCAAGACACGAATAAGCTCAATGACAATCGAATGGTACATCCCTCAACAATAGCATTTCGGAGTCAACAATTTTTACTCGGTGCAGACCACACACCCATACCGGCCTACCAATAACTCTAAGTCAACTCTGGTCACCCACAACATGTAGATAACTCTCCGAACGTTCATAATGACTGAATCATGACATATACTAACACTTGACTAGCTTTTCTCACAGTTCACACTACAAAAATAATCTGTCCATGAAAACTCCTAGTCTCCAAATCCATGAGGCGTACCAATTACCATATCTGATCCCAATTCCACCGCTCAAATGTATTACACGCCCCTAATACTTTATCATTCCGAGAGGGGTACCCCCTTAATTCCTCTGTGTCACCAAGAAACCTTGAATACCAGCAGTCGATCCGACGAGAGAGCGTCGTAACACCAATGAAGCACCCTATTTAAACACATTGCTTTGAACACATTGTCTTTTATGAATGTATACTCTCACTCAACCACCCAATAGTGGTATTCTTTACCTAATTATCTGAAATTGTCGGTTCTGACCTTCCTTCCAAAAACTAAACCGTGACCTCGCATATGCCACTCTCCACCATATACAAAATACCGCATACGCCATGCAATCCTATGATAAATATGAGAACTTCATGCTCCCTTCCTAGCCACAACCACTACGTACCCAACTAGCCAAGAACTTTCCATTCGATCCCATCTAGAAGCAAAATCACTATACATCACTTGGACCTCACGCCCATAGAAATATATATCTCCAACTGTGGTAAAAACCATCAAGAACTCCCGAATCACACTTGTACAACACCAAACCGTTAGGACCGAACCCTTCTAACTCAACCAAGCTACGCATGCCACCAATTTCCAAGAGAATTCCTAATAAACACCTGTAATAACTCATTACCTTATAAACACCCAAAGAGCTAACCATATCCCTTATCATCCCGATCCAACTACTACCAAGCTGTCTTATTTATTCAAGTTCCTTCTGACTTACCTTCAAATTGATACTTCTTCTTTCCATAATACCACAATCCTCAATCCCGACTCACTGCACGAAACCCGAACATAAAAATATACCGTCTAGGGCTCATAAGCGACTGAATACTCCCTCAATTATCCCCAAATGCACCACATTAGAAATACTTACCCTGAAGAGGCTTCCTACAAATTTAAAGTCATTACCTTCGCTTCCCTGATACTGATGGATAGAATCCATGATTATGAAAATACACCACAAGTCTAGACACCTTTCCCGTAAATCTCAGTTCTAGCCCTTCTCACACCTTGAAGATCCTCGATCACTACATATAACCTTGAATCCATCTGAACCATTCTCAAACGCCATTTACTCTACAAAATTTCAATTACACTAACCAAGTAAACAGAACGACCTGACCCTGCTTGTAATCCACATACTAGGAAGGTAATCCACACCTTTGAAGAAACAAGCACACTCCTACATTTCACACTCTACACTTACCAATACAACTCCATCATACAATGAATTCCACTATCCGTAAAGTACATTACAACTTGTATCGAAGAAATTTCCATCACTTGAGTCATTCCCTGACTCCACCTCTGTAGGTTATAGTTGATTCACCAACATACCTCGAGCCGAAACCAATACAACAAAAAATCATGTAATCAACTTATCATTAATGAACTCCCCCACTTGGCTCAAATCCAAGGATGTGACAAGCAAGACAATGCCCACACATTATTACTGCCACCTTGTTGTGGTGGGATTCAACTAAATCCTCCACAAGCTTATATGACCCAAACCATCTAACACTCAAATCAATTGTAAATATCGCATCCACCATTATGATGGTCATGCCAACTCCCACTAGCGATCTAAACTCAATTGCAACATGCATCATTTATTGATAGAGAGAACTTACTACAGATAAACACAAGGGTCACACACCTCAGGACAACCCGCAAGAGATACCCCTACCTGCTAAATCTCAAAATGTCATCTCCCTATACACTTCCGAATATCATAGCTATCACACAATCACTATACCTTCCTACAGTAGAACACAACACTGCCTGATCTCGAGACATACCATAAGCGGTATAAGGACTTGAAGCTGATGGCAATAACACTGGAGCTGTGATTCAGGAATTCTTGAGCTTCTGGAAGCTCCACTCACACTCGTCTGACCACATATATACCTTTGCTGGACACCACGTGTCCCTAGAATGCTACTGAACTAAGCCAACAATTCACACTTGGAGAACTTCACACAAAGCTTCTCCTCCCTATATCCCTGTAATACCATCATCAAATGCCGAGTATGCTATCCCTGGCTACGAGAGTACGATAGGATGCCATCACTAATTACAATAATAAAGGAGTTATAACACGGCTGAATAAACCATCGATCAAATACATGAACGCTGCTGGGACACTGGCCAACCCAAAAGACATTACCAGGAACTCATAACACAACAGAAAAATCTACTTCACTCCACAACTAAACCACACGAGAGGTCCTTCAACACTCACAACTCGAAGCCATATTCTAATCTCAATATAGACGTCAAATACTTAATGGTTCTTGCTGAATCTCCCGCTAATCCATTCTTGTCACAATCAAACAACTTGAACATATCTAACTGTTAATCATACCCACCACGAGGTCATCTAGTCACAAAGTTCCATCAATAAGGACACCAACAGACATATAAGTCCCTAATACATATTCTCACACAAGTGAAATCTCGGCACTTAAGCTACACACAAAATCTGGCCTCAAGTCCTCCAGACTGGCCCCAAGCATGCTAAAATCACATCCCAGTCATGGAAGTCACAAACTATCAGTTCACGGCTGATACCGAGGGCGCACGTGCGCGTTTGAATACATGAAAGGAGTTCAAATAATTATGCTTCAGGTTGAATCAATGGATTCCCACGACAAGAGTTCAAGAATGTGAGATTTTTCCTAAAGGTTCTGCAGCCTCTCGAAGATAAGTTTACACGTCTTTGTACCGATCCGCAAGAATCTACTAAACCTGCTCATGACTGGTGAGACCTATTTAACCTAGCGCTCTGATACCAATTTGTCATGACCCATTTCCGGAGTCGTGATGGCGCTTGTCGTGGAATCAGACAAGCCACCCATTTTATCTAACTAAACACAATTTCCCATATAACGCCCTTAAGTCTGAAATCAATAATAATAATAATAATAAATCCAATATTTGTTTGGGAAAACCAGTTTATGAAATCAAAAGACCAAATCCTACTAACCCCGGATCCAGTGTCACACAGTCATGAGCTGCTAGTACTTAATACAACCAAAAGAAGTGACTAACATAGTCTGGAAATAAATACGACAGGTAGAAAAGGAAAGAGAAGACGAGATCACGATCGCCAGCTACTACCTCGTCAACTCTAATGAAACTGCTGCTACTCACTGACCCGAGCTGAATTTCGATGTACCTTGATCTGCACACAAGGTTCATGGTGTAACGTGAGTACACCAACTCAGTAGTAACGAAACCAAACTACGGGCTGAGAGGTAGTGACGGACTAAACCTCCGATAATTCAAACAACAATATATAAATTGGACATGACAGTAATATATCAGGAAATAAACACGATGCATCAATATATGTTTGTAACTCTGCATACTAGCATGAATTCATATAGAATCAAGAATGATTTGTACTCATTAATCAAGCTCTCATAAGGTGGTCCACTCAGTACTAGAATACGGCCTTCAGGCCCAGGGACGTCCATCCCAGATATTACATAAACACAAGTGACACAATCACCAAGTACTGAGGAAAAAGGCCGATCCAGCCCCCACGAAGAAGATCCATCTCCGGAACATAATAACTACGGAGAAATCCATCTCCGGAACATAATAACCACGGAGAAATCCATCTCCGGAATATCTGTGTGCTCACTGGGGGTGTATAGACTTCGGAGGGGCTCCTTTTAGCCTAAGCGCTATATCAAGCCAACGAAGGCATGATTTCAGGATCGCTGCAGTGTGTAGTCCAACCTCATAACTGTCTCAAAACCAGGCTCCAAGCCTCACTCAGTTAGTACCTTCCAGTCTCACTCACAATGCTCTAACATATGAAAATCAGTTCAAACCAATGATAATATAGAATAAACTCGCAACTTACGAGACTGAGGCATGAAACATATACTATAGCAGGACTGAGTACATGAAAGCAATAATCACAGATAGAGACAGCAATAATCGACCATTCCGGTCTAAACACATCGGCATGAAGCCTTAACATTTATACTTAACATGATTTCTATTTCGTTCAAGGTAATTACCACCTTCATAGTACAATATCAATCTGAGATAACCGGCAGACAGTTTCATGGGATGAGCCAGGCTACAAATATTCGGTAAACGCCCGCATACCCGTCACTTGGAAAGTGCGTCACCTTAATTAACATCAAATATCAAATAGTTTGGGGTTTCGAACCCTCAGTTTCAAGTTTGGAAGCGTTACTTACCTCAAAACCGGCTAAAACACTACTCCGCAGTGCCCTTGTAATTCGGACTCCGAGTTCTCCAAATCTACCAACAATCAGATGTATATCATTATAATATGCTAAGGAACTAATCCCAATAGAAATGTATCAAAATACTCAAAAATCCCGAAATTGGTCAAAACCCGACCCCTGGGCCCACGTCCTGAAATTCAGAAATTTTTATACCAAATTATTCTTCGTTATCTCACGAGTCCGTACATATAAAGAACACTAAATTCAGAGTCCAAATGACCCCTCAAATCACCATTTTAAATATTCTTAATCCCAAGCCCTAATCACCCAATTTACACGGATATTTCCCTAATTTCGACCATAGTTCCGACCTTTAATCACATATAAACGAGTTTAGAGTCCAAAAATCTTACCTTGGTGAAGAACTATCGAATTCCCTCTTCAAAACCATTCCAAAAGCTTCAAACCCGGATGAAATATTGAGAAAATGGCTAAAATTCGCGAAGGCACGTTTTTATACCTTCTGTCCACTGGATCCGCACCCACGACCACTTACATGCACCTGTGGAATCGCACCTGCGGAATATTCCAATGACTCTAATTCCGCACCTGCGATCGACCTCCCGCACCTGCGGCCTCGTAGGTGCGGCCAATATTTCGCACCTGCGGAAATCCCCTAACTTAGACAACTTCCGCACCTACGGATTTTTGTCACTGCTATGTTCTGTTGCTGGTGTTTTTCGCACCTACGGATGGGGAGCCGCAGGTGCGATTCCGCAGGAGCGGACGTGGCACCAACACCTCATATGATCATTCAAACTTAGTTTCACTCCCGAAACACTAAAAATAAAATCAAAACACCATAATCACATCAAATTCAAGCCTAAGAACTTTGAAATTTCTAAAATCCTCCATCGATGCCGAAACTACCCAAATCAACTCCGATTAACTTGAAATTTTGCAGACATATCCAAAATGACATTATGAACCTGTTTCAACTTCTTGAATTCCATTCCGACCCCGATAGCCCATTTTCCACTGCCGACCGAAAATCACCGAAAATTAACTTTCGCCAATTCAAGCCTAATTCTACACCGAACATCACAAAAATATTCTGAACACAATCCTAAGTCCCAAATCACCTACCAAAGCTATTCGAGCCATAAAATCTGCATTTCGAGGTCGTTCCCCAATAATTCAACTCTTAGTTGACTTTTCTAATTATAAGGTTATCTTTTAAAGACTAAGTTACTGAATTCTCATTTAACCATTCCGATTTCAAGCCTATCGACACTAACACATCAATAATAGAATAATCAATCCATGAAAATTCAACGACAGCGATAAAAATGCAAGTTCTACGTAACGACAGACCGGGTCGTTACATCTAGGACCCACTGGCATGCCTTACGTGTTGTACATGTGATCCTGCCAATAATATTAGACTGATAATGCTATTGAATTTGTAATTTATTTCCTAAGAAGGCTAGAGTGTACCTTTCTTAATCATTTAGAAAGAGAATTTACTCTTCCGTGGATAATTGTATTGCTGATAAGGTTATATTATTGAATATTATTAAACTTGGCAAATGAATTTCGAGAAAAGATTTAAATACTAGTTTTGTGACTTTTAAAAGAGAAATTTTTCATTTACTTGAGTATTTGTTTTCCCGATGTAGTCGGGGTGGACTGTTGATTGTGCATGACTGTGTGTAACCGCTTCGCAATTTACATTCCGCAAGCGGAGTGTTATTTCCCCCACTCTCATGGGAGCGGGCCGTACGCCACGACGAGATTGAAAGATACATTATTGTTAATATTGTGTGAGCATGTGACCGCTTCGTAATTTATATTCCGCGAGTGGAGTGTTATTTCCCTCCACTCTCATGGGAGCGGGTCGTATGCCACATCGAGATTGAAAGATATATTATGGTTCGGGCCGTTCGAACCTCGGCAGTGCACAAATATGATTATTATGATGGCTCTGGCCGATTGTCCTTATCCCGTATGCGCATGCTAAATTGTTAATGATTTCATGGATTTTGAAGTGACAAGATATTTGGGGGAAAATGAAAAAGTAATTGTTTATTTAAGATATTTGGGGGGAAATGAAGTAGTAATTGTTTATAATTATTTCAGTATTTATTTGAATTACAGTTATCTTTAATGTTTACTGTTTTTATCATCCTCGTATGCCTATTACTTATATCATATCTTGTTAAGTTACTTTGTTGGACCTTAGTGAGTGTCAAGTTGACTTCTCGTCACTATCTCTCTGAGGTTTGAGGGGATACTTACTAAGTACACGTTGTTTTTGTACTCATGCTACACTTGTTGTGCATTTTGTTGCACATGTACCTTCCTAGAAATATGGCTAACTTGAAGACTTAGACGAGCTGCATCACTCGGAGACGACCCGCAGTCGGCAGAGTCTTCCTCTATGTATTGTATTCTCATTTTTATTCCTTGTCCAATTTGTATTTCGGACAAGCTTTGTAGAATTTGTAAAATTCTTAGAAATGGCTCATGTACTTGTGTCACCGGGTTCTGGGATGTACTTGTGATGTATTTTTATAGAAATGGAATACTAAACTGTCGTATTTACTTAGTGGACTTTATTCAGTTATTATGTAATAAAGTGAAAGATAATGATTTCATAATGCTAACACAGGAAATTTAACTTAACCATTTAATGATTGGCCTTCCTGACAGTGGTGTCTGGTGTCATCACGACCTTATGGATTTTGGGTCATGACAACTTGGTATCAGAGCGCTAGGTCCCTTAGGTCTCACGAGTCATGAGAAAGCCTAGTAGAGTCTTGCGGATCGGTATAGAGACGTCTGTACTTATCTTCGAGAGGCTACATGGCTGTTAGGAGTACTTCCCTTCTTGATTCCTCATCGTTCGATTTGATTCCCCGAGGCTTATGCCTACGTTTATTCCTACTCAATCATACGCGTCGCGAAGCGCTTGCTATGAATCAGGAATTTGAGGAATTGAAATAATGCTGCATATATGGTGCGAGATGTTTTCCATGTGTAGTTGGTTGGGGATGTTGTTGTTGCCCTGCAGAAAAAATATTATGTTGTTTCAGCCAGTAGCTGCGATTCTGAGAACTTTGAGGTTATGCTCAGGTTGTTAAGGTGCTTACGGTTGGTTATTGCGCGGTGTTGATATGATGGTAGAATGTTTGCCCATAGGTTGGGGGTGATGAATGGCTTGAAAGGAGGTCTTCTCAGAGTGTGATTTCGAGATTTCAGTACTTAGATTCTAGTGAAGGAAGACATGTGAGGAGTGTCAGGCGGCGACTAAATTTCTAGGAGGCCAGGTGTAAGAAGCGGAAGTCGAGTAGTCGCGTAGAGGGGGAGTTTGACCAAAGTGGGAGAGTAGCAGCATAATGGTGAATTAGAGGATATTGTAGCGCATTTAGTAGATGTCCATGAGGAGCGGACAGACTGGTAAAGTTGGTGAATGAGAACGGGCTTAGGAGGGGATATTGATGTTGTAGAGGGTGTGCAGTACGACGTCGTTGGAGGGTGTCAGTTGGTGATTTCCACAGGTGGGTTATCTCATGTGAGTAGGTTAGTGGTTGTGTGGTAGGCAAGTTTCTGTGAGGGATTATGGTGGCTATTTGGTAGGAGGCAGAATGTGTGAATGGTGCTAGAGAATTTGAGTATTTAGGGAATGCTAACAAGAGAATTCTGAAGAATTGGACGGCTTGGGTGAGCAAGATCATGTTAACAAAGGGGAAAGGATCTCAGCAGGGTCTAGAGTTGTGCAAGGAGTAGCTTCGGGCTAAGTGGGGGAGTCCCACCACCTGCAGTTGGGTTGTAGGATTGTGTTTTCATGGGGTTGCGGATTGACGGTGTATTGGCAAGTTGTTTCAGCTAAGGGAAAGGAGTAGAATGGTAATTGTGCATGTTATTTGATAAATATGTGTATAAGGTGGTCCTATTGGACCGGGGTTAGGTTTTTGGAGATTCAGAATTTATGCTTAAGGCATGGGCGAGCTGTAGGGTAGTGACTCAGTCACGTACTTCATTGAAAGGGTGTTCATGTTCTAGAAGAGCCTTGGAGTTTATTGTATTCGGGGCTAGTCAGAGTGGATGACTCTCAATAGCGGTCCTAGTAAATTCAAAAGTTAAGATGCGACGTTTAAGGGTTTCAGGCAGTAGTATGATTAAGAGTTGAGCTTTTGCAGTATAATTTATGAGAAAAAAGGAAGATGGTTGGGGTGTTCTATGATATGTTTCAGCGTGCATGATAGTAGTGGGAGAGTGATAGAAGTAAACTCCGAGATTTGTAGAAAGATTATCAGGATGGGTATATCGGTCGGAGATGTGAATGCGCACAAGGAGTGTATGAGACGGTTTGTGGGATTGAGGCAGCATGGTCTCGTGAATCAAGGCCACTCGGGATGAGTGAGGATTGAGTTTATTATGAGTTGAATGGGGTTACTATTATTTTTGAGGCAGTTAAGGATGAATAAAAGAAGATAGATTGATTAGCCATGGTTGAAATGTCACATTTACTGCAGTGATCAGTTTCGTCAGTGTAATTAAATTATGCATGTGGTTTGGTACGTTATGTGCGGGTCTTGTCGGCCATCATAATAGATTTCATGTGGGAGCATTCGAGTGCTATGTCCTGTCAGGTGTAGGCGGATCCCGGAAGGTTTATGGTGATTTAGACCACTACTTAAGGATTTGCATGTTGGGTGATTGTGAGAATTCACTTGAGTGTTGTTATTGTTCTCTTCAGTAAGTAAGAGGTTTCTATATGATGAGGTGTTTCCCCTATTAGTGGTTCAGAAGTTATGATGGAATTCTTGCGCTATTTCATATTGGCATGTTAGGTGCAGTAAACAGTGTGTAACTGGGAACAAGAATCGAGATTGTGGTTCGGTGTTAACAAGGATGTCATGAGCTCGGATGAGCAAGAAAAAGTGATTTGAAAGTTCAAAGTAAGCTGGTGTTATCTTCAGTGTCACCTGAGATCGATATTCGGTGAAAGAGGCTTTGTACCCTGGTCATGGGTTCTTGATGTGTTTTGTGGCATTATTGTGGTCGGTGGTATGGTGTGTAGACTTGTTACCTCATGGAAGGTCGTAGAAGCGTGACCATAGGAAGATGGTATAAGTGTTACAGGTAGTCACCTGATTGATTGAAGATTTAGACCAAGTATAAGGAAGTGCAATATTGCTTGTTTGAGAATTTATGACAGGAAGGCGTTTGGTCCAGATGGTTGTGGATTGTGGGGTGTTGTCCCGGCTATGATGGTTGTTCTTGCATGTTATGAGAAGAAGTAGGATATTTTGGACCCAGGTAAGGCTATCAGCCTAGTTCATTGCGAGCATAATCGGCTTGAAGTGTCTGAATGGATTTAAACAAGATTATGGGCTTCCTGCGAGTCAGATGTGTTCATTTCAGTATAGCGCTCCTCAAGGAGGGGTGTTGGAATATCATATGTTTTTTTTCCGTCTTTGTCAAATTCATGTGATATTATGATTGTGCCATGTGTGTTTTGAAACGGCTTGATAATTTCTTATGTGTTGAGGTCCCGCATAGTGATGATGTTATGTGAGCAGGATAGCTCTTGAGATCCAGAGTATATATATATACTCTGGTATTATGCACTTAGCGTGCTTGTGACCGGTGTCGCGCTCCCCTTTTTTTTCCCTCGCCCCCCCTAAAAAAAAAGGGTTTGGGTGAGAAAATCGGGTTCTTGACATTTCGAACAAACTCCTTTGGAAGGAAGAAGTTAAAGGAAGAGTCGCCACCTAACGAATTTTATGGTGCGTTAGGGCACCTTGAGTAGTTAACTCATGAACTAGTTTGCATTACCAGAGATTGGGTAAGGGCTTGAAATTATCCCAAGGGGAAGGTGTTAGGCACCCCTCAGGATCCACAACTGTGGGTCGCGGCCAAATGATTTCGTGAATTCAGACAATAAGAAAATAACAAGCAAGGATCACATATGAGGGGATTTCAAACAAGTATTTGAGTTTTATTGAAAGTTTAAAAGAAATTAGAAGTAAACATTTGAGAAAATATCCTAGTGTCTATTTATGAGATCAAGTTGGACTCGAAGAAGATTGAGGCAGTTCGGAGTTGGCCCAGACCTTCTACCGCCACAAATATCAAGATTTTCTAAGATTTGGCTAGTTACTATTGTCAATTTTTGGAAGGGTTTACATTTATTGCATCCTCATTGTCCTAGTTGACCCAGAAGGGTGCTTTATTCTGGTGGTCTGATGAGTGTAAGGAGAGCTTTCAGAAACTCAGGATTGCTTTGACTACAGCTCCAGTTTTGATCTTGCCTTCAGGATTGGGGATGTGTTATTGTTTATTATGATGATTCGCATGTTGTTGTTGGTTGTGTGTTGATTCAGGATGGTAGGGTGATAGTTTATGCTTTGTTCCAGTTGGATCCCCATGAGAAGGCAATTGCATGAACATGGCTAAAGTAGAAAGTCCATCATAGTGAAAACCGTCAAATTCAAATCAAGTCATAGTTCTAACGTAATCTCTAAGCATGATTTAAGATTCATCACGTAGTCAAAGAATTAATGAAATAGGATAACAATTCATAAAGTCTCAACAAGGCATAATATAAGCCTAACTCTAACCAGCTATGGTCATAACCTAGCCACACATATATGCTCTTCACCCCGCATATACGAAGAACCTAAATTAAGTAGCAAGTAGCAAATAAATTACCTATGGGGATAATTCCCTCTTACAATGATAGATAAGAGACTTACCTCTACCCAATATATTAAAATTAATCAACAATCACCTAACCTCCAAAATCCAACTTCAAATGGATCGAATCTAGTCAAAACAACTCAATAGCGTCAAATAAAACCGTAGGAATCAATTCCAAATAATAAAGCTTCAATCTTAATCAAATCACTAAAGAGTCAACAAAAATTAACCCGAAGCCACATAATCAAAACCTGAAATAAGGGGTAGATCCCGACTACCCATAACCCCATGAGTTCAAATAAAATATAAGATTCCAAAATCGAATTCAAATCGGTACTCAAATATCCAAAATACATTCTCCTAAAGTGTAGAAAAAAACCCCAAATTTTCTCTTGCAAACTCCATACTCTAAGTGTTAATATCCATGGGGAAACAAGATATTTAGCAAATCAAGTAGAAATAACTTACCCTAAAAATTGTGGTTAAAACCCTTTCCAAAGTTTCCTTCAACTGAGCTCCAAAACTCAAAGTAGTGAAAAATGAGCTAACCCTCGAAATTATAACATCTGTCAACGATTCCGCATTTGCGAAACAAAATGCCGCATTTGCGACACTACCTCTTCGAGCTCCACTTAAACTACCCATGCTCGCATCTATATAGCACATGCCAATCGGCATCCCTAAAAGTGCACTAATCCATTTGCAAATGGGCCCTCGCATATGTGCTACATGTTCCAGGCCTTCTCTTGCATCTGCGAGCAAAAATTTTGTAGGTGCGACCTCGTGCCTGCGCACCTTCTTACACAGAAGAGACCTAACCACCTACCACCCCAAATGCAAAAAAGCGATTAAACCTTTGCAAAAGTTACTCCTATGCATAAACCACAGTAGGTGCGACACACAACTACCAGACCTGCCCAAATATACAAAAATGATCCGAAATCATTCCGAAACACACCCGGGCTCTCTGGGAACCATACCAGCTAGTCCTAATACTTTATCTAAACTTGTCCAAAGTCTCAAAACACAACAGCTAACATCAAAACCAAGAATTAACGCCTAAAATCTATCTCTTAACTTTCAATCATTCCAACTACACCAAACGCGTCCGAATAGCACTTGGACATTTCGGGTTCCAACCAAAATTTATACACAAGTTCCAATCAATCAAATGAACCTAAACAAACTTTTGAAACACAAACCAAAACTCAGAATATCAAATTCAACTCCCGATCAAACATATAAACTCTCCAAATTGTCAAATTGCCAACTTTTGGCAAATAGAGCTAAAATCTTCTAGGAACCCCCAAATCCAAATCCGAATATGTGGCTAAGTACAAAATTACCATAACTTATTAATACCATCAAATCACCAATCTGAAATTGTCTACTAAGAAATCAAACTTTGATCATCTCTTACAACATAAGCTTCCAAAATGAGACTAAGTGTCTCAAATCACTCTCCAACCTTCCCAAAAACAAACCAACCATCTCCACAAGTTTACAAAACAACAAACAAATATAAGAGAAGAATCAAATGGGAAAACGGGACACAAATACATAAAACAACCATCTAGGTCGTCAAAATAAAATAACATGTTAAGGTGTATGCATGTGCAAAGTGTATGACTATAACTCATATTAGAGACGTATTCCATGCAATAACAAGTATCATTTTTAAATAGGTAATGAAAACCACACATGTCCTCTGGCATGATTCAAGGAGTTCACATAGTGATACAAACATATAAAGCATGATGCACTATATCTGAAATAAGGCATAATACATCCTGAAGACTATCCCGAACATGTATAAACCCGGTGCACGTACATATGCTCTTCACCTTGCATGTACGTCACTCTCAGTATGTAGCTAATATCATCAATTCAAGCAACAAGTAACTCAATAAAACTCTAGCCAAGATACTTACCTCAAACAAGAAAAACCAATACTCAAAGAAGGCTTCCTTTGCAAATCGGCCTTTGAGTGGATCAAATCTAGTCAAATAACACATTACAGTGTCAAATAATACTAAAGGAACTAACTACGGAGTATAAAGGCTTGATCTTTAATCAACTAAACAAAGCCAACCAAAAAATCAACCTGGGTTCATTTCTCAGAACCCAAAAAAACTCATAAATCTTGACTACCCAATCGAATACGAGTCCAAATATTCAAGTCTCATCCAAATTCAACTCCAAATCGGGGTTCAAACTTCAATTATTCACCTTCCCAAATTCTATCACAAAAACCCCAATTTTCTCTTCCAATTTCATGTTTTAAGTGTATAAATACATGGGGAAAAGGCTTACTAGGGGATTGAGTTAGCGTATTTTGAGGTAAGTATCTTGCCTAAATTTGTGTGGGGGGATTACCTCTTAGGATTGATATTGTTTTGGGTTAATTTTGGTACATGAAAGTTGTGTACGCAAGGTGATGAGTGGATACACGAGCTAAATGTGTGGGGGAATTACCCCTTTGCCAAACAGATTTTAGATGTTGTTTCGGAGCCCAGTCGGGTTCTGGCTTGTGTGGTTTCTCGGTCTTCTTTATATGATTGCATCAGAGAAAATCAATATGTCGACCCCTATTTTCTTGTCCTTAAGGACACTGTACAACATGGTGATGCCAAGGAGCTTTCTATCGGAGATGACAGTGTGGTGCAGATGCAGGGCCGATTATGTATGCCCAATGTGAATGGCTTACGTGAGTTAATTCTTCAGGAGGCCTAAATTTTGCGGTATTCCATTCATCCGGGTGCCGCTAAGATGTATCAGGATTTGAGGCAGCGCAATTGGTGGAGGAGAATAAAGAATGACATAGCTTGGTGCCTAAATTGTCAGCATGTGAAGTATGAGCACCAGAGACCATGAGGTTTGCTTCAGAGATTTGAGATTTTCGGGTGCAAATGGGAGCAAGTTACCATGGACTTCGTTGTTGGGCTCCCATGGACTCAGAAGAAGTTTGAATTGTTTGGGATATTGTGGATACGTTGACCAAGCCGGATCATTTTATTCTAGTGGTGACTACTTATTCTTTAGAGAAGATGGCCCAAGTCTGTATTTGTGAGATTGTCGGACTTCATGTTGTATTGGTATCCATCATCTCTAACCGGGGTACACATTTACTTCGCGCTTTTGGAGGACCATACAACATGAATCAGGCACACGTGTTGACTTCTATACACCATTCCACCCCTAGATGGGCGGACAGTCCTAGCGCACCATTTAGATATTGGAGGATATGCTCCATGCTTGTGTTATGGATTTTGGGGTTTCTTGGGATCATTTCATGCTGCTTTGTGGAGTTTAACTACAATAACAACTACCAATCGAGTATTTAGATAGCCCCTAACGAGGCCCTATATGGGAGACATGACATTCTCCAGTTGCTTTGTTTGAGCCGGGAGAGGTTAAGTTATTAGGGACGGATTTGGTTCGAGATGCCTTGGAGAAGGTCAAGTTGATCCAGGATCAAATTCATACAACCCAATCTAGATAGGAGAGTTATGAGGATCAGAAGACTCGTGATGTTACATTCATGGTTGAAGAGTGAGTCTTGCTCCGGGTTTCACCCATGAAGGGTGTAATGAGGTTCGGGACAAAGGGCAAGTTGAGCCCTAGGTATATTGGACCTTTTGAAATCCTTGAAGGGATTGGTGATGTGGCCTACAAGCTTGCATTGCCACCTAGTTTATATGCAGTTCATTCATGTTCCATGTTTCTATGCTCCAAAATTATCACGGTGATCCATCCCATGTGTTAGATTTCAGCTCAGTCCAATAGCACAAGGATTTGTCTTATGCTGAGGAGCCGGTGGCCATCTTGGAATGGAAAATCCGAAACTTAAAGTCAAAGAGAATTGTTTCAGTGAAGGTTCAATGGATGGGTCAACCAGTTGGGGAGACGACTTGGGAGACCGAGCATGATATGCATAGACCCTCAGCTTTTCATCACTTCATGTATGTGTCTATACTCGTTCGAGGATGAACATTTGTTTTAAGAATGGGAGGTAATAACGGCCCGGCTAGTCGTTTTGAGTATTTTAGAACCGTTCCCCTACTTATTGCCTCCTCTTTGACATATTGTGGTTATGTGACTTTCCGGAGTAGTTGGTTTTGGTTACAGGTGAGTTTTAGAGTAGAATGGGACAATTCGTCCCAAAGTTGGAAGCTTAAGATGAAAGAGTTGATCGGAGTTTGACATTTGTGTAGACGACTCCACAATAGAGTTTTGATGGTTATGAAACCTTCATATGGTGATTTTGGACTTAGAAGCATGTTCTTATATTGATTTGGAGGTCTGTAGGTCGTTTTGGCTTGAATTGGCGAAAGTTAGAAAGTTGAAGGTTTGGGAGGTTGAGAAGTTTGCCCGAGAGTTGACTTTATTGATATCTAGGTCGGATTATGATTCCGAAAGTTGGAATAGGTCAATTGTGTCATTTATTACTTGTGTGAAAAATTTGAGGTCGATCAGAGTTGGTTTGGTATGAATCGGCGTTAGTTTAGAAGTTGGTTGTTCATGGTTTCAATAGTTTTGAATTGGTTTGCGATTCGTAGAATCGATGTTGTTTGATGTGATTTTAGGTCTTGAGTAAGTTTGTTATACATTTTGGAACTTGTTGGTATATTCAGACGTGGTCTCGGAGGCCCAGGTATGAATCAAATTGAAATAGGGATAATTTTTTACTTAGAGGATTGTTCAAGCAGCTGAAGTCTGGTGCCATCGCACCTACGGTGGGAGTGTGTAACGACCCGATCGGTTGTTACGAGAGTTTTAGCCCCATTTCCCCCGCTTTTGCTTCATTATATGTTGTTCAGCTTCATTATGTTGTGTTAGGTGGGTTGTCTCGGGTTCAGAGCGATTTTTGGAGAAGGAATTAGACACTTAGATTCTTTACTTTGTTCAATAGTCGAAAAAGTCAACCGGAAGTTGACTTATAGGTATATGATCTCGGAATGTGGTTTTTGTGGCGTGGATATCTTCATTAGGTGATTTGGGACTTAGGAATGTGTTCGGAATGTCATTCAGAGGTCCGGAGTAGATTTAGGCTTGAATTGGCAAAATTTGATTTTGGCAATTTCCGGTCGGCATTGGAAAATTAGCTACCGGGGTCGGAATGGAATTTCGGAAGTTGGGATAGGTTCGTACTATGTTTTGGGCAAAATGCCGTATTTGGGCCTCGTGCCAAGTGTTTGGACCCTTTGCAGGCTTTTTACTGCTATTCCTCACTGTGTTGACTTCTGATCTACACTCAGTCATATTATGTTTAATTGATTTCAAAACTCAGTCTTATTTACACTATTTTGTTATACAATGATATTTTGGGTCGAGTACCTCGTTTTACTGATAGCCCGAGTGGATTTTTGAGAGGTTTCTGACTAAGTGAGACCAAGGGCCTGATTTGTGAGGATATGATATGGGATCGGGCTGCATGCCACAACATGTTGTTGATAGGTCGAGTGCTAGAGTGATTGATGCCATGATTTGGCTTGTTATAGAGCTTGGGCTGTAGGAGCCCCTCCGGAGTCTGTACACACCCCTAGTGAGCGCAGGTACCTACTCAGTGCCAGTGCCGAGTGTCGAGTGCCGAGTTTCGAGTGCTAAGTGACGAGTGAGGAGTTATTGGGAGGCATGAGTGGCTGTAAGGTTGCCTGAGGGGCTGATTATGAGTGATTGTGAGGCATGCTGAGTGACTGATCCTGAGTGATGCTATGCCCGAGGGGCGATTTATGATACATTTTTTTTTCCCAAGAGGCTATTTATGATTTCTATCATTTCTATACTAAATTATATCGATTTCTATGGAAACTATTGGGAGGTAAATTTTTAAAGGGAATTAGACTGAAATCGACTTTCAAGTGCTACAAATTGTCGTACCTATGAGTTTCGAAAGAAAAATTATGTTTACTGTGGATTAATGATTTGTTTTATGTGTTTCATAGTTCTCAGATATTATTTACTTTCATTACTGCTGAGTTGGTGTACTGACATTACTTCCTGCACCTTGTGTCTACAGACTCGGTTGCTAGGGCTGACTAAGAGTTGATTTACAATCCTAGAGACTCACGAGATTGCGAGGCAGCTGCATACGTCCGCATCCCTGCCTTCTCTTTCTTACTTCTTTAGTACTTGCATACTCAAGCTTATATTGTATTAGAGATAGTGTATCAGACTGGTTTTATTTAGATGCTCATGACTGATGACTTCGGGTTTTGGGACGGAGTGGAAATGTTTATCTATCTTTATTTGTTTGAAGTGTTAAAAATGAAAATTGTATTATAATATTGGCAGTATTGAATAAAAATGAAAAGGTTGCCTTATGTTTCAGTATTGAGTTGGCTGGCCTAGTACCACAATAGGCACCATCACGACCGAGGTGGTTTTGGGGTTGTGACAAGTTGGTATCAGAGCTCTAGGTTGCATAGGACTCACCAGTCATGAGAAGGTTTAGTAGAGTCTTGCGGATCGATACGGAGACGTCTGTACTTATCTTCGAAGGTTGCAGAACCCTTAGGAAAAATCTCACATTCTTGAATTTTTGTCGTGCGAATCCAATTATTCAGCCAAAAGTGTAACCCTTTAAATTCCTCTCAAGTATTCCAATGCGCACTTGAGCGCTCGGAATCAGCTGTGTAACGACAGCTTGTAGTTTCCATGAGTGAGGTGCGACAGGTGATTTTAGAATGTTGATAATGGGCCAGTCTGGAGGACTTGAGGCAGGGTTCTGTCTATAGCTTGAGTGATGAGATTTCGATTGTGTGAGCACATGCATTTGGGACTTATATGTCTGTTTGTGTCCTTATTGGTGGGACTTTATGGTTGGGTGACTATGTGGTGAGTGTGATTTGATGGTGAGAGGGGTTCATATTGTTTGATTGTGACAAAAAGAATTGGCTGGATATGTAGCAAGAACTAGTGAGTGTTTGACTTCTGTCTTGAGACGACATATGACATCGAGTAGCGAGTGTATTGGAGGACCTCTCATGTAGTTTAGTCGTAGAAGGAAGTGGATCCCCCTGATGTGTTATAAGTGTTTAGTGATGTCTTTTGGGCTGACCAATGCCCCAGTAGCGTTCATATATTTGATTAGTTGTGTATTCCACCAGTAATTGTACCCCCTCCCCCTTCGTTATTATATTCATTGATAGCATCCTGGCGTACTCACGTGGCCAGGAGGAGCATACCCAATGTTTGAGGATTGTATTATAGAGATGATGGAGGAGAAGCTTTATGCGAAGTTCTCCAAGTGTGAATTTTTGTCTCAGTTCAGTAGCATTCTTGGGGCACGTGGTGTCCAATGAGGGTATTCAGGTGGTCAGACGAGCGTGGAGAGAGCTCCATAAGCTCGAGATTGCTTTGACCACAACTCCATTGTTAGTTCTTCCATCAGCTTCAAGTTCTTATACCACGTATCTTGATGCCTCGAGGATAGGCATTGGTTGTGTTTTAATGCATGAGTGTATAGCGATTGCGTGATAGCCATGATTTTTGGAAGGGTATAGAGATGATATCAGTTTGAAGCTATGCAGGCAAGGTTATCTCCCATGGGGTGTTCTGAGGTTGTGTGATCCTTATGTGGTTTTATAGTAAGTACTCCTTTACCAGTAAATGTTATATGTTTTAAGTTGAGTTTAGATCGCTTGTGAAAGTTGGCATGGCTATTGCAATGGTAAATGTGAGATTGCAGATGATTTGAGATGTTAAATGGTTTGAGTTTTATATGAGCTTATGAAGGTTTAGTTGAATCTCACTATGATATGGCGGCAGTGTTAGCGTATGGGCATTATAAGTTATTGATTGTTCAATCTATGGCTTTGATCCAAGTGGGGTAGGATGCTAATGATGGTTGCACGATTATGCGAGGTATTGGGTTCCGTTCGAGGTATACTCGTGAATTAGTTATGACCTACAGAGGTGGAGTATGAGAAGACTCAAGTAATGGAAATTTTTGGATACAGGTGGTAATGCACTCTATGGGTTGATGGGTTTTATTGAATGATTGAGTTGTAACTGTAAATGGTGTAGTGTGTGCGGAGTAGGGATTGCTTGGTTTCCTCGAAGTGTGGATTACTTCCTAGTATATTGGTGTGCAAATGGGGTCAGGTTGGTTGATCTATTTAATCAATTTAATCTAGAATTGTGTAGAGTGGATGACTCTCAAAGATGGTTTTGATGGATTCAAGGTTATATGTAACAATTGGGAATCTTCAAGGTGTGCATTTGGCTAGAACTGAGATTTACGTTGGAAGGTGTCAAGACTTGTGGCATTTCAACGTTATCATGGATTCTACATATCAGTATCAGGAAAGTGAAGGTAATGGCTCTAGATTCGTTAGAAGTCTCTTCAGGGTAAGTATATTGAATGTGGTACTTTTGGGGATATTTGAGCGAGTATTGAGCGGCTTACGAGACTTAGACGGTACGGTATTATGCTTGGGTCTCGTGTGGTGAGTCTAGGTTGAGAATTGCAGTATTATGGTAAGGAGAAGTACCAATTCGAAGGTAAGTCAGAAGGAACTTGGATAAATAGGAAAGTTTCGTAGTAGGTCGGATCGGCATTGTAAGGGATATGATTAGTTCATTGGGTGCTTATGAGGCAATGAGTTTTTACAGGTGTTTCTTAGCAATGCTCTTGGGTTTCAGTGACATGCATAGCTTGGTTGAGTAGAAGGATTCAATCATGTCAGTTTGGTATCGCACAAATACGATTCAGAGAGTTCTTGGTGGTTTCTACTATGGTTAGAGATGTGTATTTTCTACTAGCGTGAGGAGCATGTGATGTATAGTGATTTTGCTTCTAGATGGGATCAAATGTAAAGTTCTTGCTAGTTGGGTACGTAGTTGCTTGTGGCTCGGAAAGGATTATGAAGTTCTCATATTTATCGTAAGATGGCATGGTGTATGTGGTATGTTGTGTAGAGACTGAGATTGCATGTGTGAGGTCTCGGTTCAGTTCTATAAGGAAGGTCATAAATTCTTAGGCAACATTGGCACTTTTAGAAGACTAGGTAGAGGATATCACTATTGGGTGGCTTGATGAGGGTATACATTTCAGAAAGGGCAATGTGTGGAGTTAAGGGTGCTTCATTGGGTATCCCTCGTTGAATGATTGAGTATTAGGGGTGTGTTATATATTCGAGCAGTAGAGTTGGACCAGATATGGTAATTTGTGCGCTTCATGGACTTCGAGAATGAGAGTTCTCATAAACAGATTATTTTGTGGTTGTGGACCGTGAGGATGCGAGCAAAGCTAGTCAGATGTTAGTAAATGCCATGATTCAGTCACTGTGAACCTTCGGAGAGTTATCTATCTATTGTGGGTGACTAGAGTTGATTTAAGGTTATAAGTAGGCCCAGTATAGGTGTGTGTTCTGCACCGGGTCGGAATTGTTGACTCCAAATCGCTATTGTTGAGGGATGTACCATTCGATTGTCATTGAGTTTATTCATATTCTGGAGTGATATATGGGTTACCCTTCGGTGTGAGTGGTAATTGTTGGTTATATGCATATATGGTGCAGATTTATTTGGGCTTTATAGCGGGATTTGAGTAAGGTAAGTAATTGGGTATTACGGATTAAGACGTATTGGTTATGTTCTTTCGGGTTCGTGTGGCATGGTATCGTCCAATTCCCCGTGGTTATGGGAATGCACTTTGAGTACTTGATGACTAATTACGCATGGTTATTGATTTTGAGCAAGGTGGCTAGAAGTATTTCATGTGACCCAGCGTTTGGATGGTACACATTGTAGCGGAGTTATGTAGAGGTATGATCCTCGGTGTCGGATTCGTGTGTTTTGGTTTTACGATATGTGCCAGGCTCGTAGCATGGTGTTGTGATGGTACTTGTTAAGCTGGCGAGATAGTCCTCTCGTGTGAATCTTTTCTATGATTGAGTACGTTAGGATGTTGTTGTGGGGTGCACGAGTTGCACAGGTTAATGCTCCGGATGGTATTGATGCGTCATGTCGCTAGGGTGGTTGTGGTAGACGAGATGAGATCGTCGGACCTAGAATGGGTACTTTCGGATTTGGTTGCGGTATATTTGGGAGGATAGTGATGCTAATCGGCTTAAAGGTCTTTCTATATTTCCTGTCAAGAAAGGGAGTCCCATCACTTGTTGATCTAACAAATGATTTTGGGTTCTGTGTGTCTCTTTCATCATTGGCAGTATATGAAGGTGTTAGAACGGGTCTCTGTTTGATGGTAGGGTTATTACCGGTATTTGGTTGTTTGAACAACTGCGGTGATTAGAAGTTTTCGTTATGAGCATTTGAGTGATGTGGCATATCTTGTGGTTTCATCTTGGGTTACGGGGAATGTTTGGTAAAGCTCATCCGGATTTACGTAGCTTATAAATGTGGGATTTTGATCTTATAAATTATTTCAGAAGTGGAAATTTGGTTCTAAGGTTTATGGGTTAGGTTGGATTGCGAAGTATCAGCTATGTCATGCTATTGGACCTATATGGGATAGGGTGACGGGGGATCACCCCCGGGTATGTGCATGGTAGGATTACACGACAATTTTGATGGTTTTTGGAACAACTCTAGGCACGTTCGAGGACGAACGTATGTTTAAGTGGGGGAGAATGTAACGACCCGATCGGTTATTCTGAGAGATTTAGACCTGTTTCCTCCATTTTTGCTTCATTATATGTGGTTCAACTTCATTATGTTGTGTTAGATGGGTTGTCTCGGGTTCGGAGCCATTTTTGGAGAAGGAATGAGACACTTAGTCTCTTAACTTGGTTCAATAGTGGAAAAGTCAACTGGAAGTTGACTTATATGTATATGATCTTGGAATGTGGTTTTTGTGGCTCATATAGCTTCATTAGGTTATTTGGGACTTAGGAGTTTGTTCGGAATGTCATTCGGAGGTCCGGAGTAGATTTAGGCTTGAATTGGCGAAATTGGATTTTTGCAATTTCCGGTCGGCAGTGGAAAATTAGCTATCGGGGTCGGAATGGAATTCTGGAAGTTGGGATAGGTTCATACTATCACTTGGGATGTGTGAGAAAAATTTCAGGTTATTCAGACGTGGTTTGAGTTGTTTCGGCATCGTTGGCGAATTTTGAAAGTTTAGAAATCCTTAGGCTTGAATTATGGATCTATTTGGTGTTTTGATATTGTTTTGGGTGTTCCGAGGGTTCGACTAGGTTCGGGTGATCATTTATGACTTGTGGGTGCCATTGGTTGAAGTCCCGAGGTCCTGGGGATGAGTTCGGATGGTTGACGGATGAGTTTTTGGCATTAGAGTGTGCTGGTTTGTTTCAGTTCTATGATTTCCGCAGATGCGAACTGGTGGCCACAGGTGCGGATTAGTCGTTGCACGTGCAACGTTTGCGCTAGTTGAGGTGCATCGGAGATGCGAAGATGTTACCGCACCTGCGAGCCCACAGGTGCGGCTGTTTGGACGCAGGTGCGGGAAAAAGGGAAATTAATGGGCGCCGCAGATGCACACCTGGGACCGGAGGTGCGGGTCCGTAGGTGCGATAAAGAGGCCGTAGATGCGGCAATCGCAGGGCAGGTCATATAAATAGATGCCTTTGCGAGTTTTTGGCTTATTTCATCATATTTTCATACGGGTTGAGGCTTTTGGGAGAAAATTGAAGAGGGATTTCAAGGGATTTTGTGGAGGTAAGTTTCTTGGACCTAAAACTCATTTCTATGGTGATATTTGACTGATTAAAAATGAAATTTATGGAAGTTAGTGGTTAAAATTGGGGGTTTAGGGCTTGAAATTGGAGAATTTTAAATTGGGGATTTGAGGGGCCATTTGAGGTCCGATTTTGATGATTTCGATATGTATAAACTCGTGAGAGGACAAGGGTTCTAGTGTTGTGATTTTTATCGGAATCCGAATCGTGAGCCTGGGGGTCGGGTTTGGTCGATTTCGGGATTTTTGGTATATATTGGTTATTTTCGAGTGGGCTTTGTTCCCTTAGAGTATTTTGATGATATGAATTTGTTTTTGAATAGATTCGGGGCGTGCTGAGGCCGAGTCGAGGGGCAAAGGCATCGCAGAGTAAATTTCGCCCTGTTTGAGGTAAGTAATGACTGTAACTCTTGTCCTGAGGGTATGAAACCTCGGACATCACATTGTAGCACCGTTTTGGAGTGACACACAAGCTATATGGAGAGTGTGTGGCGTACACGGTTGGGGGATTGTGACTTGGTCCGTCCCGTGGCAACTATTAAGTTGCGTATTTGATTATAATTCATAGGATATTTCATGTTTCAAATATTTATTACTATGTTTTGGGCGAAATGCCGTATTTGGGCCTCGTGACAAGTGTTTGGACCACTTGCAGGCTTTTTACTGTTATTCGTCACTTTGTTGACTTCTGATCTACACTCAGTCATATTATGTTTAATTGATTTCAAAACTCAGTCTTATTTACAATATTTTGAGATATACAATGATATTTTGGGTCGAGTACCCCGTTTTACTAATAGCCCGAGTGGCTTTTTGAGAGGTGTCTGGCTGAGTGAGGCCAAGGGCCTGATTTGTGAGGATATGATATGGGATCGGACTGCATGCCACAACATGTTATTGATAGGCCGAGTGCCAGAGTGATTGATGCCATGATTTGGCTTGTTATAGCACTTGGGCTATTGGAGCCCCTCCGGAGTCTGTACACACCCCCAGTGAGGGCAGGTACCTACTGAGTGCGAGTGTCGAGTGCCGAGTGATCGGGAGGCATGAGTGGCTGTGAGGTTTCCCGAGGGGATGATTACGAGTGATTGTGAGGCACGCTGAGTGACTGATTCTGAGTGATGCTATGCCCGAGGGGCGATTTATGATACATGTTTTTGCCCAAGAGGCTATTTATGATTTCTATCATTTCTGTGCTAAATTATCTTGATTTCTATGGAAACTGTTGGAAGGTACATTTTTAAAGGGAATTTTACTGAAATCGACTTTCAAGTGCTACAAATTGTCGTAGCTATGAGTTTCGAAAGAAAAATTGTATTTACTGTGGATTAATGATTTGTTTTATGAGTTTCGTAGTTCTCAGACATTATTTACTTTCATTACTACTGAGTTGGCGTACTCACATTACTCCCTGCACCTTATGTGTGTAGATTCAGTTGCTAAGGCTGACTGAGAGTTGATTTACTATCCTAGAGACTCACGAGATTGCGAGGTAGCTGCACGCGTCCGCAGCCTTGCCTTCTCCTTCTTACTTCTTTGGTACTTTCATACTCAGGCTTATATTATATTAGAGATAGTGTATCAGACTGGTAGTCTTTAGATGCTCATGATTGATGACTCCGGGTTTTGGGAAAGAGTGGAAATGTTTATCTATCTTTATTTGTTTGAAGTGTTAAAAATGATAATTTTATGACAATATCGGTAGTATTGAATAAAAATGAAAAGGTATCCTTATGTTTCAGTATTGAGTTGGTTGGCCTAGTACCACAATAGGCGACATCACGGCCAAGGTGGTTTTGGGGTCGTGACAGGGTGGCCGCAGGTGCAGACACGCACGTGCGGGGAGTCATCACCGATGCGAGATGGGGCTGGGTAAGTTGGTTCTACAGGTGCGGAGAACCTTGCGCAGGTGCGCAAGTGCAGTTTCGGTCTTTGTCCGCAGATGCGCTTGGTGGACCATAGAAGCAAAATTTGCTAAGCTTTTATGAAGCCGCATCTATGATGGTTTTCAGTAGATGTACAGTCGCAAAAGCGGCCTATATTCTGTAGAAGCAGAAATAGCTGGGCCGAAAAGGATAGAAACGAGGGTTTTATTTCATTCTTCATCTTTTGACTTAGAGAGCTCGGCTTTGAGCAAGTTTGAGAGGCATTTTCGAGGAATTGGTCGGGGTAAGTAATTCTAACTCGGATTTGGCTATTATACGTGAATCTATCATTGTTTTTATCATTTAATTATTGTTTCGAGTTGGGAAAATTGGGAAAATTTGTGAAAACTTCATAGACTTTATTTTGACGATTTGAAGGTCGATTTGAAGTCAGAATTGAGTAATTTTAGTATGGTTGGACTCATTATCGAATGGATGATCGGATTTTGTATGTTTGGCCAGGTTCAGAGATGCAAGTCCGGGTTGACTTTTTGAGTTGACTTAAATATTGCTAATCTATTATCTGAAATAGTTTCCAATGGTTTGTTTTAATGGTATAAAGTTATTTTGGCTAGATTCGAGCCATTCGGAGTTGGATATTCGTGGAAAAGGCTTACTAGTGGATCGAGTTAGCGTGCTTTGAGGTAAGTATCTTGCCTAACTTGGTGTGAGAGAATTATCCATTAGGACTGGTATTGTTTTGTGTTAATTGTGGTATGTGAAATCCGTGTACAAAAGATGACGAGTGGGTACATGGGATGAATATTGTAATTGACCGGTTTAAGCTATGTAGATTCTTTTCATGACTTTAATTGAATTGTCATAATATGTTATATTCATCATCGTTAATCTATCCATACGCGTTTTACTTGGCATTGTTCATACTTTTCCCATCACTTACTTTCTATCTTACCTTACATGTTTAGTTGAACTTATTGTTTCCTTATTGCCTTGATTTATATTTACCGTGATTTCTTAGAGGGATTCTCATCTATTGTTGCACCTATTTCCAGATTGACCCAGAAGGGTGCTCCTTTCAGTTGGTATGAGGGGTGTGAGGAGAGCTTTAAAAAGCCCAAGTCTGCTTTGACTACAATCCAGTGTTGGTGTTTCCTACGAGTTCAGGGTCTTACATTGTGTAATGTGATGCGTCACATGTTGGCCTTGGCACGGTGTTGATGCAAGACAGTAGAGTGATCGCCTACGTGTCTAGACAACTGAAGGTCCATGAGAAGAATGATCCCATCCACGAATTGAAATCGGCGTCTATTGTTCATGCCTTGAAGATTTAGCGGCACTATTTGTACGGTGTTCCTTGTGAGGTCTATACCAACCATCGGAGTCTTCAGCATCTGTTCAAACATATGGATCTTAACTTACGGCAGTGAGATGGTTAGAGTTTCTTAAGGACTATGATATCACTATTCTATATCATCTCGGGAAAGGAAATGTGGTGGTATCATCCTTGAGTTGAAAGGCGAATAACTTGTGCAGATTATCATATCTACCGGCAGCTGAGAGGCCATTAACATTGGATGTCCAGGACTTTGCCAAGCAGTTTTTAGATGCTGTTTTGGAGCCCAGACGGGTTCTGGCTAGTGTGATTTCTCGGTCTTCTTTATATGATCGCATTAGAGAGCGTCAATATGTCGACCCCTATTTGCTTGTCCTTAAGGACACGATACACCATGGAAATTCCAAGGAGCTTTCTATCGTAGATGACAGTGTGTTGTCGATGTAGGGCCGATTATCTATGCCCAATGTGGATGGCTTACATGAGTTGATTTTGTAGGAGGCCCAAAGTTTGATGTACTCCATTCATCCGGGTGCCGCTAATATCAGCATTTGAGGCAGCACTATTGGTGGAGGATAATGAAGAAGGACATAGTGGACTATGTAGCTTGGTGCCTAAATTGTCAGCAAATGAAGTATGAGCACTAGAGGCCATGAGGTTTGCTTCAGAGACTTGACATTCCCGAATGGAAATGGGAGCGAGTTACCATGGACTTCGTTGTTGGGATCCCATGGACTTAGAAGAAATTTGACGTTGTATGGGAGATTGTGGATAGGTTGATCACGCAGGATCATTTCATTCTAGTGGTGACTACTTAGTCTTTAGAGAAGATGGCTCAGGTCTAGGCTTGCGAGATTGTCCGACTTTATGGCATGCTGGTATCCATCATCTCTAACCGGGTACGTATTTACATCGAACTATTGGAGGGTCGTACAGCAGGTGTCAGACACACGGGTTGAGTAGAGTACATCATTCCACCCCGAGTTGGGTGGACAGTCCAAGCACACCATTTAGATATTAGAGGATATGCTTCGTGCCTTTGTTATGGATTTCGGGGTTTCTTGGGATCCGTTCATGCCGCTTGCGGAGTTTGCCTACAACAACAACTATCAATCGAGTATTCAGATAGCCGCTTACGAGTCCCTATATGGGAGACAATGTCATTCTCTAGTTGGTTTGTTTGAGCTGGGAAAGGCTAAGTTATTAGGCACAAATTTGGTTCGAGATGCCTTAGAGAAGGTCAAATTGATCTAGGATCGGCTTCGTACAACCCAATCTAGACAGGAGAGTTATGAGGATCAGAAGACTCGTGATATTACATTCATGGTAGTAGAGTCAGTCTTTCCCCGGGTTTCACCCATGAAGGGTGTAATGAGGTTCGGGACAAAGGGCAAGTTGAGCCCTAGGTATATTAAACCGTTTGAGATCCTTAAGAGGATTGGCGACTTGGCCTACAAGATTGCGTTGCCACCTAGTCCATATGTAGTTCATTCGGTGTTGCATGTTTATATGCTCCGAAAGTATCACAGTGATCCATCCCATGTTTTAGATTTCAGCTCAGTCCAATTGGACAAGGATTTGTCTTATGCTGAGGAGTCGGTGGCCATCTTGGAATGGCAGGTCCAAAAGTTAATGTCAAAGAGCATTGCTTCAGTGAAGGTTCAATGGATGGGTCAACCAGTTGGGGAGGTGAGTTGGGAGACTGATTATGATGCATAGCCATTATCCTCATCTTTTTCATCATATCAAGTATTTCTCTATACTCATTCGAGGATGAACGTTTGTTTTAAAAGGGGGAGGTTGTAACGGCCCGACTGGTTGTTTTGAGTATTTTAGCCCGGTTCCCCTACTTATTGTCTCCTCTTTGTTATAGTGCGGTTATGTGACTTGCCGGAGTAGTTGGTTTTGGTTACAAATGAGTTTTAGAGTTAAATGGGAGAGTTAGTCCCAAAGTTGGAAGCTTAAGATGAAAGAGTTGACTGGAGTTTAACATTTGTGTAGGCGACTCCGCAATAGAGTTTTGATGGTTATGAAAGCTTCATTTGGTGATTTTGGACTTAGAAGCGTGTTCGTATACCGATTTGGAGGTGTAGGTCGTTTTGTCTTTAATTAGTGAAAGTTAGAAAGTAGAAGGTTTGGAAGGTTGAGAAGTTTGAGTGAGAGTTGAATTTATTGATATCGAGGTTGGATTCTGATTTTGAAAGTTGGAATAGATATGTTGTGTCATTTATGACTTGTATGCAAAATTTGAGGTTGATCAGAATTGGTTTGGTATGAATCGACATTAGTTTAGAAGTTGGTTGTTCATGGTTTCAATAGTTTTGAATTGGTTAGTGATTCGTAGAATTGATCTTGTTTGATATGATTTTAGGCCTTGAGTAGGTTTATGTATTTTGGAAATTGTTGGTATATTCAGACGTGGTCCCGGAGGCCATGGTATGAATCAGATTGAAATCGGGATAATTTTGGACTTAGAGGATTGTTCAGGCAACTAAAGTCTGGTGTCATCGCACCTGCGGTGGGAGTGGCCGCAGGTGCAGACACGCAGGTGCGGGGAGTCATAATAGATATGAATGGGGCTGGGTGAGCTGGGTCCGCAAGTGCGGAGAACCTCGCGCAGGTGCGCAACTGCAAGTTCGGTCTTTGTCCGCAGAAACGAAAGCGCAAATGTGCTTGGTGGACTGCAGAAGCAAAATTTGCTGAGCTTTTATGAAGCCGCATCTGCGATGGTTTTTCCTTAGATGTGCAGTCGCAGAAGCAGAAATAGCTGGGGAGAAAACGATGGAAATGAGGGTTTTAGTTAATTCTTCATATTTTGAATTAGAGAGTTCGGTTTTGAGCATTTTTTAGAGGGGTTTTTGAGGTATTGGTCGGGGTAAGTGATTCTAATGGGTGAAATTTGTGAAAACTTCATACACTTTATTTTGTGGATTTGAAAGTCGATTTGAGGTCGCACTTTAGTCATTTTAGTATGGTTGGTCTCATTATCGAATGGGTGTTCAGATTTTGTATGTTTGGTCAGGTTCCGAGATGCGAGTTCGGGTTGAGTTTTTGATTAAAGATTGCTAATCTATTATTTGGAATAGTTTTCAATGGTTTGTATTTATGGTATAAAGTTATTCTGGCTAGATTCGAGCCGTTCAGAGTTGGATATTCGCGGAAAAGGATTACTAGTGGATCGAGTTAGCGTGTTTTTAGGTAAGTATCTTGCCTAACTTGGTGTGAGATAATTATCCATTAGGATTGGTATTGTTTTGTGTTAATTGTGGTATGTAAAAGTCGTGTACGCAAGGTGACGAGTGGGTACACGGGCTAAATATTGTAATTGAATTGTTTATGTTATGTAGATTCTTTTTCCTGCCTTTAATTGAATTTCCATAACATGTTATATTCATTATAGTTAATCTATCCATAAACGCCTTACATGACATTGTTAATACTTGTCCCATCTCTTACTTGTTATCTGCCCTTACATGCTTAGTTGAACTTATTGCCTTGATAAATATTTAAATGTTGAGTTACCTTTCTTGAAGTTTGTTATTGCTAGGACATTTTATTGTTGAGTGTTGGTGTAGAAGTTGTAATAGCGATGAGCACATTGAGGTGAAGTTGTAAACTGTTGAAACATTGTTCTTGTTGAATTATTCACTATCAGTTGGCATTGTTGAGACTCACACATCGTGGTTGAGCTATGGACTATTTGTGGTGAAAACACTATTAGTGTTGAATCTTTTGGCAAGTAGTGGCATTTGGGCACTTGAGGTGCAAGTTGTGATATGTTATGATATTGATACGTATGCGGTGGTATAAGGATAAGGGTTGATACGCATGTGGTGGTACAAGGATTGGGGTTGATACGCATGTGGTGGTATAAGGATAGGGGTTGATACGCATGCGGTGAGATAACGTGGGATTGATACGCGTGTTGCTAGCAGGGGAACTACTTAAAGCAACGTGGTGTGATAAGGTAGGCTAAAGCGCGTGTAGCGGAAAATGATTTTCAAAATTAAATGTAAGGATCTCGCGATGATATAAGGAAAGATTGTGATTGTGATTGTGAAACGAGATACGAGGCAGTACCTAAGACATGATTCTTGTTATTATCTTTCATTTACATCACTTGTCTTTTGTTTGAATCATTTCCTTTGGTGTTCTTATTACGTGCTTCCTCCCTCAATGCCTTTATTGCCTTATCTTTCGGTGTAACTTATCTTGTTGTATTTCTTTATTATTTCACTCCTTGTTCCCATTATTTTATTGTACCGTACATATTCAACTTCTTTATTATTCCAGTAGGTGTCATGACATGACCTCGTTACTCTACTATGGTTAGGCTTGATATACTGAGTAGCGTTGTGGTGTACTCATACTACACTTTTGCTCATCTTTTGTTCAGATCCAGGTACTTCATACCAGCCTGGGCATCCGTGAGTTGAGCTTGGATCGGATACTTCAAGGTATATCTGCCGGTGTTCACAGACCTCGGAGTCACCCTCTATCTTAGTGTATATTGCATACTCCTGTTATAGATACAAATGTTTTAGGGATGTTTCAGTATACTTGTGTAAATATTATGACGTTGTCTCGCTAGATTTTTTGTGTTATTTTCACTTGTTTTGTGAAGTCCTTTTTATGATAGTTGTTGGTATAATTGGAAGTTTTATTTTTATTTATTCTTCATGTATGTTATTCTTCATGTGATCCCGAGTGAGAACCTCGCAACTCAACATAGGCTCCTGGTGATGGACGCTGGTATCTTGATGAAGAGGAGGAAGAGGTTGTACCGGGTCAGTCGAGGATCGGGTGGGGAGATTTGTCTAAGGATAATGCACGTTAGTTGGAGGGGTAGCTGACGAATATGCATGCTTGGAAGAGTGGTGGAGACGCTAGCACTATGTGGACGGCGATGGCGGATTGTATAAGAGAGGCAGCGAGAGAGGTGTTGGGAGTTTCGAAAGGTTACTCTGGCGGGCACCGAGGTGACTTGTGGTGGATTGGCGTGGTCCAAGGTAAAGTGGATGCCAAGAAAGTGGCTTACATTAAGTTAATAGAGAGAACCGACGAGGATCAGAGGAGAGCGAACGGAGAAAGATATTAGGAGGCTAGGAAGGAGGCAAAATTAGTAGTCACTGAGGCTAAGACTGCTGCATTTGGTCGGCTGTATGAGGGACTTGGGGGCAAAGATGGGTACAAGAAGTTATTTCGGTTAGCCAAAGAGAGAGAGAAGAAGGCTCGCGGCCTGGATCAAGTGAGGTGCATCAAAGATGAGGATGGTCGAGTATCGATGGAAGAGACACAAATTAGGCAAAGATGGCAGTCATATTTTCATAAACTTCTGAATGAAGAGGGGGATGGAAACATCGTGTTAGGGAAATTGGGGCACTCCGAGAACCAACACGACTTTAGGTATTGTAGGTGCATTAAGATTGAGGAGGTCGTGGGAGTGATGGGTAAGATGAGTGGGCAAAGTGATCGGCCAAACGAGATTCCAGTAGAGTTTTGGAGATATGCGGGTAGAGCAGGATTAGAGTGGCTGACTGAGTTGTTTAATGTTATCTTCAAGACGAAGAGGATGCCTGATGAGTGGCGATGAAGTACAATGGTTCAGGTGTACAAGAACAAAGGTGATATCCAGAATTGTAACAACTATAGGGGGATCAAGTTACTAAGTCATACCATGAAAGTTTGGGAGAGGGTGGTGGAAGGGAGGATAAGGAGGGCGGTGTCTATATCAGAAATCAGTTCGGATTCATGCCGGCTCGTTATACTACGGAAGCTATCCACCTTATCAGGAGGTTGGTGGAACAATACAGGAATAGGAAGAGGTATTTGCATATGGTGTTTATTGACCTAGAGAAGGCGCATGACAAGGTCTCCAGAGACGTCCTTTGGAGATGTCTATAGGTGAAAGGTGTGCCCGGTGGCTTACATTACGGCGATAAAGAATATGTATGAGGGAGCTATGACTCGGGTTAAGACTGTGGGAGGTGACTCAGAGCCTTTTCCAATGGTTATGGGGTTACACCAAGGATCTGCGCTCATCCGTTCTTATTTACCCTGGCGATGGACGCACTAACACACCATATCCAAGAGGTGCCATGGTGTATGTTGTTCGCTGATGATATAGTCCTAATTTATGAGACGCGAGGCAGTGTTAATGAGAGACTAGAGGTATGGAGGCAGCCCTGGAGTCTAAAGGTTTCAAGTTGAGTAGGACTAAGACGAAATATGTGGAATTAAGTTCAGCGACGTGACGGGGGAAGCGGATGTGGAATTCAGGCTTGACTCACAAGTTATCCTCAAGAGAGAAAGTTTTAAGTATATGTTCAATTATCCAAGGAGATGGGGAGATCGACGGGTATATTTATACACCGTATTGGGGATATTATACACCGTCCTGTGTGACAAGAATGTACCACCGAAACTCAAAGTTAAGTTCTATAGAGCGGTGGTTAGACCGGCCATGTTGTATGGGGCTGAGTGTTGGCCAGTCAAGAATTCACATATCCAGAAGGTGAAAGTAGCAGAAATGAGGATGTTGAGATGAATGTGTGGGTGCACTAGGATGGATTCGATTAGGAATGAAGATATTCAGGAGAGAGTAGGCGTGGCTCCATTGGATGACAAGATGCGTCAAGCACGGCTTAGATGATTCGGACACGTGCAGAGGAGAAGCCTAGATTCCCCGGTTAGGAGGTGTGAGCGATTGGCTTTGACATGTACGAGAAGAGGTAGAGGGCGGCCTAAGAAGTATTGGGTCGAGGTGATCAGACAGGACATGGCGCGACTTTAGATTTCTGAGGACATGGCTCTTGATAGGAAGGTGTGGAGGTCGAGCATTTGGGTTGTAGGTTAAACAGATAGTCAAGCGGTTTTCCTCTTTGTTCTGGTTTCCCTCTGTATGATAGTGTTTTGGCTAGCGTTGCTAGCGATTTATGTTGTGTTTCATACTTTTGCATAATATTTGTGTTACTGCTTTTCCATTTATTTGTTGTCTCTCACGTTGCTGATATTATTTTTTTGGTTTTGTTGTCACAGATATATTGTCTCTCAGTCGAGGGTCTCTCGGAAAGAGCCTCTCTACCCCTTTGGGGTAGGGGTAAGGTCTGCGTACACTCTACCCTCCCCAGACCCCACTGGTGAGACTTTACTGAGTTGTTGTTGTTGTTGTATGTTAGCCTTACCTAGTCTTAGAGACTATGTGCCATCACCACATCCTACGGAGGGAAATTGGGGTCGTGACGTTGCTTTTGCGTGAAATAGATTTCATCTTCGAGATCTCCTCCCCTCCACCAACCCCTCACCTGCGACCAACCAATCGCTTCTGCAGCATCGCAGGTGCGAAATGACAACCGCTTCGATGATATTGCTTCTGCACATGGGCTCCCACAGGAGCTACATACCAGCTCCAAGATCCTTTTTGCATATGTGCCCATAAACGCAGGTGCAACATTGCACATGAGCGCCAATCCTGGTAGGTTTGACACACTAGCACTAGAACTACCATCAACACAAAATAGTCCAAAATGAATTCAAAACAAACCCGAGCCCCTAGCCACGTTCGATCATACCAACAAACCCTAATTGCTTATCAAAACTTATCCAAATTCTCCAAACACCACAAATAGCATTAAAACTACGAATTGAAAACGAAAATCTATAGTGGAGCTAGGTGGCCGAGGTAACGCTGGAGGTATGCAACATCATCGTATCCTTTTCGACAAGTACCATAATGGGTACTTCGGTAAAGTCGGTATGCGTTATTTCCACAAACTCCGTAACAAGTTCCATTGTCCAACTGTTAACATCGACAAGCTTTGGTCACTTCTTTCACAAGAAGTGAAGGACAATGCTAAATCCAATAATGGTGCTACTTCGTTAATTGATGTTACTTAGTTTGGTTACTTTGAGGTTTTGTGTAAAGGTGTTTTGCCTATGGTACAACCTGTTGTTGTGAAAGCTAAGTTGTTTCCGAAGAATACTGAGAAGAAGATTAAGGAATAAGCTGGTGGTGTTGTTGTTCTTACCACTTAGGTTTGGTTTTATTAGTTGTGTCTTTTGAGGTTTTCTCTTAAAGAAGGTTAAGTTGATCCCTAGGTATATCGGGCCCTTTGAGATTCTGGAGAGAGTGGGAGATGTGGCTTACATGCTTGCGCTTCCACCGGGGTTATTAGTAGTTCATCCGGTGCTCCATGTGTCCATGCTTCGGAAGTATCACGACGATCCGTCCCATGTGTTAGATTTCAGCTCTGTCTAGTTGGGCAAGGATTTGACTTACGAGGAGGAGTCGGTGGCTATTCTAGCCCAGCAGGTTCTTCAGTTGAGGTCGAAGAGTTACCCTTCAGTCCCAGTGCAGTGGAGAGGTCAGCCCGTCGAGACAGCTATTTGGGAGTTCGAGTCGGACATGCGGAGTAGATATCCCCACCTTTTCACCAGTTCAGGTACTTTTATATGTCCGTTCGAGGATGAATGGTTGTTTTAGAGGTGGAGAATGTGATGACTCGATAGGTCATCTTATGTTTTAAAACCTAATTCTATGATCTGAAGCCTTATATATCTTGTTTAAGCCTTTATCGATTTGCGTGCACCGTTCGGGCATCTTTTCAGAAAGCTTTTATGTGAAAAATAGAGAATAATATGAAATTTTGTCTTAAAATCCACTTGAGTTGACTTCGATCAACGTTTTGAGCAAACGAACCCGAATTCATGTTTTGACGGTCCCGGTGGGTCCGTATTGTGATTTGTGACTTGGGCGTATACCGGAATCGAATTCGGAAGTCCCTAGCCCGAGTTATTGCATTTGGTAGAAAATTTAAAATTTAAGGCTTAATAAATTGAAATAGTTGACCAATGTTCGACTTTTGGATATCGGGTCCGTATTTTTGTTCCGGATCCCGGTATAGGTCCAATACTATATTTAAGACTTGTCTATCAAATTTATTGAGAAATAGAGTTGGTTTGACGTAGTTCGGACGTCCGGTTCTGAAAATAAAAGTTTCAATAGTTTCTTGAAAATTTCATGTGATTTGGTGTTCAATTCGTAGCTCTAGGCGTTATTTTGGAAATTTGATCGCGCGAGAAAGATCGTATGATATTTTTACACTTGTGTGCATAGTTGGTTTAGAGCCTTAGGGCTCAGGTGAGTTTCGGGTAGGCTACAGAGTGAATTTAGACTTAGAACATTGCTGGTGTGCTTAGGTTGTTGTAGCAGGCATCAGATCTCGCAATTGCGAGGTCAATCATCGCATTTGCGGCCACTACTAGGTTCACATTTACGATCTACGCATTGAATTTGCGAAGGGTAGCTGGGGAGGCCAGAGTTTGCATTTGCGAACAAAACTTCGCATTGGCGAAGTGGGAGTTGACTTTTGTTGAATTTTTTAAAATTGGCCTAAATTGAATTATTTGCAATCGTAGATAGTTCCTAAGGCTTAATTTGAAGCGTTTGGTTGGTAATTTGCTAGATTCCATTGGCCCGGAGGCTTGTTTGAGAGGCAAATTTGTGATTGAGCAGTGTGTGGTCTAGGGAGCGAGGTAAGTGTTGTATCTAACCTTGACTTGAGGGAATTAGGAACCCTCAGATTATTTGTTAAGTGAATTTCATGTGAGCGGCGTATATTTGAGGTGACGGGTGCTTATGCGCCACCGAATTATCTGTTTTTCCCTGTTTTCCCATTCTCCTTATATTATCTCTTTCCATGTTTTAGTCGTTATATGCTCTAAATGTGTTCTCATGCCTCATTGCTACTTGTTAGTCATTGCTTCTCTTGTTCATGATATTAGTTCTTTCCATAGTTTCGTGATCTCCTACTATTTGCTCAAGTTGGGTTATTTGTACCCTCTAATGGTAAATTCTGGATTGGTCTCGGTGTGTAGTATTTCTCATCCGGATTATCATGTTGTACGAGGTTTCTTATTTGTTTCAGTTTGGTGTTTAGGAGCTGTAAAGAGTTTTCAGTGATTTGAATTGTGAGTTTTACTGTGCATATTGATTACTTGATATTGATATGGTGGAATCGGGTTGCACGCCCCAATAGGTGAAACGCGGGTTATATGTTGAGGTGGAATAAGGGTGTATCTATACTGTACGGTGGGATCGGGTTGCGCGCCGCAACACTTATATATATATATTCATTGTTGTTTACGTTGCTATGAGGAAATAATAGAGGATTAGGTGATACGGTTGGATCAGATTGTGCGCCACAACAAACTATGTGTCTATATTTCCCTAAGCTGTGTTAGTTTTACGGTATCTTCGCTGCACTTAAGGATTGGTTAATTCTGAACGTATCTGGCTTATTTCCTGGAGTTGTAGTTATCATTTGCAATTGACTGCTTTATTCCATTTTGTATTTCCTTTTGTCTTTATTATATATATTGCGTAGAGGTTGTAGTGTGAGTGACCCGCCTTAGCCTCGTCACTACTTCGTCGAGGTTAGGCTCGGCACTTATAGAGTACATGGGGTCGGTTGTACTCATGTTACACTCTGTACTTCTTGTGTATATTTTGGCATTGGTCCTAGCAGATCGAGAGGCATAGTAGCTTGAACTATTTCTTTGGAGACTCAAGGTAGATTTGTTGGCGTTCGTAGACCTTGAAGACCCCATCTATCTTTTCCCTATTTTTACTGTTTCTTTCTTTCAAACAGTTTTATTTCTTTCAGAATTTACTTGTAGTAAATCCTAGAAGTTCGTGAATTGTGACTCCAGAACGGGGTTATAGTAAATATTAAAGCATTTAAGTTATTTTGCACTTGCTTTATTTTGATTTTAGCTTATTTGATGTTATTTACTGAATTGAATGAGGATTGGCTTAATAATTCTCTAACGTTGGCTTGCCTAGCAAGTGAATTGTGTTACGCGTCATCACGGTCCCGAAGGTGGGAATTCCAGGTCGTGACACTCGCTCGCGTCAACTATTGTCTCTAGAAAAAAATAGCGTGGAGTGAGTCTCTAGCTCAGTGAGTAATAACACTTAACCACAACCATTTTAAATGGGGAAAAGTCACAAAACATGCCTATAACCAGAAAATATCATTAAAATGCCCTTTCAGAAACAGTAAACAAATAATCTGTTTCATCATGTGTTTCACATAAATAAAAATAAATTAACAAAGACTCAGCAACTAGTAATTAGTCTTTGTACATCTTTACACCTAGAATCGCATGTTATTAGCTAAAACAACTCAGAGGCATTAACAAATCTGAATAATTGTTGCATGTTATCCAGCACTTAGGCAAGCCTTAGGTAATTAACTTAAAAAAGATAAAATCAGAACTGTTTTTGTGATCATGCTTAACTGTCAGCATGCTTAAAACCAATAGGCAAGCCTGAATAAGACTTCCTCTCTGAGTTATGCAATAATTTGCCTTTGTGTTATCACCTAGATACCATGCTTTAGGATTCTGAATTAATATGGACCTTAATTGTATATGAGACATGCTGCTTATGTGTACTGTGTGTGGAGGAATGTTTGAGCATTTATATGTTTTCTATGCTTTCCTTTATCTGCAGTCCTACTTGTTTTGTTATCTGTCGTCTTAGAATTTTACCTTTAAAACCTGAGGGTTTGCCTAGCACCTCATTTAGGATAGGAGTCCTAATTTCCTCCGTTACTGATAGGAAGGGACGGGTAAAAACATCCAATAGAGGTCGAGACCAACACTCGTTTTAATAACCTTACAGGACGGGAAGGGTAGAATATGGATATGATAACCAGTGCGCTAATACCACGTGTAGCCCCTCTTCGAGGAGTGATTACCGGGTATTGCATTGATGTGATCCATATTATTATAAACCTAGGATAACTTTATATCCTAGTTCGTAATTCCTTTTCAAAAGCCAATCTTCTTTACTGTTTCTTTAAAACATCTGCATGCTCAAGACTTAAATTCCCTCTTATTTGAGCCTTTATTTGTTTGTTGCTAGTTGTACAAATTCAAGAAACCATTTGGCCGGGAACCACACTTGTGGATCCTGAGGCGTACCTAACACCTTCCCCTTAGGATAATTTCAAGCCTTTACCCAAATCTCTGGTTAGCAACGTAGTTGTAATTGAACACCTTAGATTCCCTAACGCACCGTTAAAATCGTTAGGTGGCGACTCTTCAAAATATGCAAATACCTTTCCCAAAAGGAAAGAGTTGTCCCTTGCTCTCAGCAACTAGTAATTAGTCTTTGTACATCTTCACACCTAGAATCGCATGTTATTAGCTAAAACAGCTCNGAATGTTTGAGCCTTTATATGTTTTCTATGCTTTCCTTTATCTGCAGTCCTACTTGTTTTGTTATCTGTCGTCTTAGAATTTTACCTTTTAAACCTGAGGGTTTGCCTAGCACCTCATTTAGGATAGGAGTCTTAATTTCCTCCGGTACTGATAGGAAGGGACGGGTAAAAACATCCAATATAGGTCGAGACCAACACTCGTTTTAATAACCTTACAGGGNCCCTCTTCGAGGAGTGATTACCGAGTATTGCATTGATGTGATCCATATTATTATAAACCTAGGATAACTTTATATGCTAGCTCGTAATTCCTTTTCAAAAGCCAATCTTCTTTACTGTTTCTTTAAAACATCTGCATGCTCAAGATTTAATCCCCTCTTATTTGAGCCTTTATTTGTTTGTTGCTAGTTGTACAAATTCAAGAAACCATTTGGCCGGGAACAACACTTGTGGATCCTGAGGGATACCTAATACCTTCCCCTTAGGATAATTTCAAGCCTTTACCCAAATCTCTGGTTAGCAACGTAGTTGTAATTGAACACCTTAGGTTCCTTAACGCACCTTTAAAATCGTTAGGTGGTGACTCTTCAAAATATGCAAATACGTTTCCTAAAAGGAAAGAGTTGTCCCCTGTTCTCAGCAACTAGTAACTAGTCTTTGTACATCTTCACACCTAGAATCACATGTTATTAGCTAAAACAGCTCAGAGTCATTAACAAATCTGAATAACTGTTGCATGTTATCCAGCACTTAGGCAAGCCTTAGGTAATTAACTTAAAAAAGATAAAATCAGAACTGTCTTTGTGATCATGTTTAACTGTCAGCATGCTTAAAACCAGTAGGCAAGCCTGAATAAGACTTCCTCTCTGAGTTATGCAATAATTTGTCTTTGTGTTATCACCTAGATACCATGTTTTAGGATTCTGAATTAATATGGACCTTAATTGTGTATGAGACATGCTGCTTATGTGTACTGTGTGTGGAGGAATGTTTGAGCCTTTATATGTTTTCTATGCTTTCCTTTATCTGCAGTCCTACTTGTTTTGTTATCTGTCGTCTTAGAATTTTACCTTTAAAACCTGAGGGTTTGCCTAGCACCTCATTTAGGATAGGAGTCCTAATTTCCTTCTGTACTGATAGGAAGGACGGGTAAAAACATCCAATAGAGGTCGAGACCAACACTTGTTTTAATAACCTTACAGGGCGGGAAGGGTAGAATATGGATATGATGACCAGTGCGCTAATACCACGTGTAGACCCTCTTCGAGGAGTGATTACCGAGTATTGCATTGATGTGATCCATATTATTATAAACCTAGGATAACTTTATATGCTAGCTCGTAATTCCTTTTCAAAAGCCAATCTTCTTTACTGTTTCTTTAAAACATCTACATGCTCAAGACTTAAATCCCCTCTTATTTGAGCCTTTATTTGTTTGTTGCTAGTTGTACAAATTCAGGAAACCATTTGGCCGGGAACCACACTTGTGGATCCAGAGGGGTACCTAACACCTTCCCCTTAGGATAATTTCAAGCCTTTATCCAAATCTCTGGTTAGCAACGTAGTTGTAATGGAACACCTTAGGTTCCCTAACGCACCTTTAAAATCGTTAGGTGGTGACTCTTCAAAATATGCAAATACCTTTCCCAAAAGGAAAGAGTTGTCCCCTGTTCTCAGCAACTAGTAATTAGTCTTTGTACATCTTCACACCTAGAATCACATGTTATTAGCTAAAACAGCTCAGAGTCATTAACAAATCTGAATAACTGTTGCATGTTATCCAGCACTTAGGCAAGCCTTAGGTAATTAACTTAAAAAAGATAAAATCAGAACTGTCTTTGTGATCATGTTTAACTGTCAGCATGCTTAAAACCAGTAGGCAAGCCTGAATAAGACTTCCTCTCTGAGTTATGCAATAATTTGTCTTTGTGTTATCACCTAGATACCATGCTTTAGGATTCTGAACTAATATGGACCTTAATTGTGTATGAGACATGCTGCTTATGTGTACTGTGTGTGGAGGAATGTTTGAGCCTTTATTCTATGCTTTCCTTTATCTGCAGTCCTACTTGTTTTGTTATCTGTCGTCTTAGAATTTTACCTTTAAAACCTAAGGGTTTGCCTAGCACCTTATTTAGGATAGGAGTCCTAATTTCCTCCGATACTGATAGGAAGGGACGGGTAAAAACATCCAATAGAGGTCGAGACCAACACTCGTTTTAATAACTTTACAGGGCGGGAAGGGTAGAATATGGATATGATGATCAGTGCGCTAATACCACGTGTAGCCCCTCTTCGAGGAGTGATTACCGAGTATTGCATTGATGTGATCATATTATTATAAACCTAGGATAACTTATATGCTAGCTCGTAATTCCTTTTCAAAAGCCAATCTTCTTTACTGTTTCTTTAAAACATCTTCATGCTCAAGACTTAAATCCCCTCTTATTTGAGCCTTTATTTGTTTGTTGCTAGTTGTATTAATTCAAGAAACCATTTGGCCGGGAACCACACTTGTGGATCCTGAGGGGTACCTAACACCTTCCCCTTAGGATAATTTCAAGCCTTTACCCAAATCTCTGGTTAGCAACGTAGTTGTAATTGAACACCTTAGGTTCCCTAACGCACCGTTAAAATCGTTAGGTGGCGACTCTTCAAAATATGCAAATCCCTTTCCCAAAAGGAAAGAGTTGTCCCAACCAATGTCATAAACCCGATTCCGCGAGGAAAAAAAAAGGGGGCGCGACAAGGAACCCAGTATTTACAGGAGGGCGGCGACGTTTCGGCGGTGTTAGTGGAAGACCACCACTGGTACGCATTTAATGTTACGGGAAAGGATAATGACGGGACTTTTCAGTCACCTCGAACGCTTACGTCATGGGGATGATGTCATTATCAAGGACTCCGGGAATTTGAGGCTCAAATCGTTTCTTATCATTCTATTCTAAGAAACGTGAGGACTATCTGTATACGGTCGAAATCAGATACACCCATTTTCATGGGCTCGAGGGGTCGCTTCGAACTCGAGTTCAGAATGGACCGGGCAAGCCCAGTAGATCAAGCTCGAGCCTGATGACAGAGTACAAGACTCAAAGGCCGAAGTGCACGATGAACACCGAGGCCGAGTATGACCTACCCCGAAATAATACCGTTATGGGCTTGTAATAGAATAAGTGAGATTCCCGCAATGGCACAAAGATCAAGGCGTGAATTCCGGAACGGATTTGTACGAATTCGTACCAGGCGGTTAGACAGCTGTACAACTAGATTCCTTACTAGAAATTGAAATGTACCTTATTTATTAGGACTCCCCTATTATGTAAAGGGTAGCCCCTTCATTTGAAAACATCATCAATCGTTGGCAAAGACTATACACTCTTACCTTTTCAACTCATCTCTTATCAGAGTTGTTCCTTAGCTTTATTGTCCTTTGTTTACTGTTCATATTAGTGTACCTCGAGGCTCTTACAGCTCGAGGTCAAGACTTGCTCATACAGTGGTTGGATCTAGCTTGCTCACTTAAGTTATACATTTGTCTTCTTGTTTATCAATTAGTATTGGACTGAATCACGTATCTTTAAGACCTCAACACAAATTAAATTATTACTCAGATTAGGGTAAACAGACATAAATTTAGTTGAACAAATAAGTGCAACGGTAAGAACTAGAGACCTTCGGAAACTATTTTAACTTTCTTCATGGAATTGATGCTTCGAAAAACCTGCTAGTGGATCTGATTCAAGGAAATTAGTATTTCCTTCTATGATTTGTCTCTCCAAAATCTTAACTCTATTAGCTGATTCTATCCATATAAATACGTTGAGCCTACCTATGACTTGGTATAAATTTGATTATGAGCTATTATTGAAGCACTGTACAGGCACTGCCATTTGAAGTACGAAAACAATCACGCCATAATACTTTTTTGATGAAGCTAAAAAATTGCTACTATGTTACATCAAATAAGAGCTAATCATCAAAAATTTTGGATATTACTAGCATGGGAAAAAAATTCTTAGACTTCCATTAGATACTATATCTTTATGTGGAAAAGAACATATGTGATTTATAGATAGGATATTTCAAATATTTGAGGGAATTAACCGTACTAATGATGAAAAATGGGTCATTAAAATCCTTGGTCCAGTGATTAGGAAAAAATTGGTCTTATCTCGAGGATTTAGGATAAATACTTTTTTATATTTGCATTGATAAAACATCAGAATCAGCTTGATATATGGGAAAGAAAGACTTGCTTCAGTTTTGAATGGCAGTATGGTTTATGATTGATACTGAAAGATAATGAAATAGATGGAGCTTCTCCGTTATTTTCATTTTTTTTATACTTTTATCTGCTTTCATATTTGGTTTGTGGTGTAGATACAGTCATTTGATCTAATATTTACACGCGCTAATTTCTTTTTTTTTTTTTTTGGTGAAAAAAAAAAATTATTATTAATCATCCCAACAATCCTGATTACATTTAGTACCTATACAAATTCAGAAATAAGGTATTCCTACCTATAATTTCCATAATCGCCCTTTTCCTATAGAGCTTGTTCTACATCTTTTTCCTATACAATTCTTCTATCCATTCTCTATCTCTGTTGCTACCTTTCTTGCTATTATTAATGTCATGTCTTGTTTTGCACTCCTGTTTGATTTGTATACATATTTTTGGGGTGTAATTGTTGTTCTGAATTAGAGTCAATTTTGTGCTTATATTTTATTTTTCACTTTTTTCCGGACTAGCAAAATTTATGACCATTAGTCTTAGAAGTCAGTTTTGATACTAGAGAATCTCTATTGCAGGTCACTTTGTCACACGAGAGAAGGTTCAACTCTTATTATGCTCAAAGGTTTTCATACATGTTTTGAGATTTCAAACGGAACATATCTTTAGAATAATGAAAACGGACTTATGTTGAGTGTTGAGGATAGATTTAGTTTTTACATTTCTTATTTATTGTGTAGTTATAACTTATATTCAACGAAGTTAATGAACATCTCACACGCTATTTACAACCCTTATTAGAATAAAAAAAGTGAATACTGATCCTGTATGTGAGTGCTCTTTGTAATAAAATGACCAGTGAGAAGCACTTTGATAAATTATCCTTGTTATGGAACCGTAGAGTTTACTGATAGAGCTTATTATGTTGGTCTTAAATTCTAAGGAGGAGCATATTCAATTGAGTTGAAGAGAAATTTTAATGATGTATTTTGTCGCTTGCTGCTGGAAAACTGAAACAATGGATTGGCTCAATCATGTCGCTTTCTGTGCCCACAGGTTTGTGCTCTTTGCTTTTTGGCTTCCAGTTTATACTTTTCGCTTTCTTATGGTGTTTATTATTTCAAGTATCATAATCATAGTAATGAAAGATAGCTTGCAATGCTGTTATCAAAAGAGAAAAAGTCCCGCAACTCTTTTTGGTGAGATGGATAGTCAAATATATATGAATTGTTGAGATGGAAATTCAATTATAAGGCTTGGTTTAGTTTTTGGTTCCCAGGAGTATATTGATCTTGTTATTAAATTACAAGAGTATAATCTGGCTCTAATTATTTTGTAGATTACTTTTAACACTGCACATATTCAGACGCAAAGGTGTGCGAAACTGTTAATAATTGTTAGATATAGTTTGTTTTAAGAATTATTTACTTCTTTTGAGTTTTACATGCTGTAGAATTGTTTCTGTGTCTTACTATATAAGCCTAGGAAGCTATGCTGGATGATTGTATAGTTAGCAGCCAACCATATAGAGACTACTAAGACGATGTCAATGCTAATTTATTTTTCCTTCAAATATTATCTCAGTAATGTGAAAATAGAGAAGTTAACTTAAATGCTCTAAGCTAAGGTATTGGTAAAGTATTGTGCTTTTTACACGCCAACCCAGTGGTTTTAGGATAGCTGCCTCTCTTTGGTTTGCATTGACCATCATTGATTAAGCTTGGTAATACTATGTTCTAATTCTAATGCTTGTTTTTTCTTGTCTTTCAGTGAATAACAAGACGAAGTATGTGTTGTCAACTGCAGCTTGTAAAATTCATATTTTATCCAATCTTTTGTGTTAGTAGAACTATCATCATGAACTTGAACAATTTGACTACTTTTATCTTTCTAGCAAGCTGAAGAATATTCTTGTATAACTTTGTTTCGCAAATTCATCAACATGTATGGTGAACTTTTTGTTTATATTAAGAACATTATGTTAATATTTAGCTTGATGATATTTTTTTCTGTTCAACAATTTCGCACAGATGCCCGAGCTTTGCACGGGCACGGGCTATCTTGTTTAACTATAAAAACAAGTTATGAAGAGTAAAATTTACCGCCTAAAACAAATCATAATATTTTTGTAATTATAAAAATATATTACCAAGGTAAAATGTTAATTTTAATTTTGATTATTTTCTAAAACAAATAGTGAACACGTAATATGAAATGGTAATATGTCGATCCCTAATCAATTGGAAGTAACATCTAAACGAAAGATTTTACTTTTATCAAATAGGAAGTTACTAAGTGACACGATTGTATTCCCTCCTTTCACTTTTACTTGTCTAGTATTCTAAGAATAGATTTTCACTTTTACTTGTAACTTTTAGTATATTAAGAGAAGACAATTTTTTTTTCTGCTATGTCTATATTATTAATTACTCATTTCAAATCATTTTCTCAAATCCATTTAAATTATGAATCAATTAATATTAATATCATGCTAAATTATGCAGCTCATTTAATATTTTTAAGAGATATACAAAATCCATAGTGGAGAAGAAAAAGTGAACGAAGGAGTAACATTTAATTGTCCGAAGAAATATAGAAGTAAGTACCTAGTTGTTGAGATAACTTTGTCAATTTTCTTTGTTTTGGCTTACATAAATTTTTATAAATTATAGTTCCGTATAATTTCCAACTCTATTCACTTTTAGGTTTTATCTTTATAGTGAAACCTTGTTTGACTCGATTGTGACCCTGTTTGGCCTATGATTCAAGTATTCCTACTCTTGTTGTGACTATTGGTATCTATGTCTGAACCAATCTGCTAAGATGTAATTCTGCTCTGCTTGAGATCCTGCAAAATCCAAGTTGTTTTTCTAAAACTCTCTCCTACCTTTATATACTATTTTTCAACTCCTACTCTTAGATATCAAGGGTCCTGCCCCCCAGTGTGAGCACTGCTTAAGAGCCCATGAGACTCTTCCGAACTCTGACACACTGGGGCTGGCCTTCCCAAACTTGTTTACAAAAAAAAAACTATTTTCTTTGAAAAGGTTCTGGTGTATGCATTGCCCGGGGTCCCTGAGGCCCTTGGGAACTTTGACATACCAAAAGCCATTTGGTGTATGATGGACTATTGGTGTACCTTAGGCTTGCTTGAAAGCCTGGCTTCGAGGATTGACATTGGGCCGGCTAAGGCTCCCTATAGTATAGTGATTTTCATTATGTAATTCTTTTGTATTGTCCTGTAATAATAATCTTTTGTAAAACAGATATGGGGTTAATAGTAAAAGCTGAGGAGGGATGTTTTATGAATATATTTTGTTGTGTTCGGGTAGAAAGCATGCCTATAGGTTGTTGTGATGATGATTTATGTGCATTAGAAACCATGCCCATAGGACTTACTCATTCTTTGAAATCCTGAATTTTCACATGTACATCTTAGAAATCATGCTTCTAGGTCGTTGTCAATTCTGCCTCAAATACCATATTCTCAAAACCCCTACGTGTGCATTAGAAAATCATGTTTCTAGGTACTTTTGTTGAACTCGTTTAGCAATTAATTGGCATCTTTATTTTCCTAGATATCATGCCTATTGGAAATACAGTCTTGACACTTAGAATATAGGAAATAAGTGTAAAAACAACTTTAACACTTGGATCTCATGCCTATAGAGAAGAAATGTATGAAATCAGTTTCTATGTTTGGATGTCACAATGCTTGTGATCAGTTTCAGCACATAGAAAACATGCCTATAGGACCTTAAAGATGAAATTTTCCTGTTTAAATTAATCGCTGGTTTGGTCTGATTAACATTTAGATATCGTGTCTACAGGATTTTGTCCGGTTATCACTTAGGCAAGCCTGTAGGATGATTAAAATCATGGGTTAAAATTGTGATTTTCTTCCTGCTTGGAACGTGCTTGGATTCTGCATTAACAAAATCAGTAGGCAAGTTCATAGGTATTCGTTGCCTCGCTTAATAAAACTGTTATATATTCTGTTTATGCCCATTTAGATATCCTGCCTATAGGACTCCTAAATCTTTTTTTTTAAAAACTACTTGTTTGAATAAGCGTGCAATTGTTTGTTTATTTCTGGAGGTAAATGTGAGCCCTTTAATTGTCCCTTATGTGACAGTCCTATATGATTTTGTTTATCGCTTAGTTTTATCCGTTTAAGCAACATAGGTGAGTCTACAACCACCTTAAAATAGAGGTCTTAAACACCTCCAGGGCCATAGGTAAGGGACGGGTAGCGTACACATTGGATACATACCAGATACTATTAGAACGCTCAGATGATAATTGAAAAGGGGAAGGGTAATTGGGTAGTAAAGGAGATGATGATCTGTGCGCTAATTCTATGCGTAACACATCTATTTGAGGAAGGTTACCGAGTATTGCATAGAAGTGATCCTATAGGCTAATAAACCTAAGACCCCATTTAATTCCCGTTTTGAAATGATTTCTATTTGTTTAAATTGCTTTATGACTAATTCACTTAAATTGAGTTTGGTAGGGACCCACCGTTGTGGACCTCAAGGGGTGCCTAACACCTTCCCCTCATGGTAATTTCAAGCCCTTACCCATTCTCTGGTAAAGTAAACCAGTTTATGAGTTATTTGCTTTAGGTTCCCTAATGCACCTTAATCCGTTAGGTGGCGACTGTTCAAATTCCATACCCCGTCCCAAAAGGAAATGAGTTGTCCCAAAATGTCGAAACCCGGTGACCCTGCGAGGATAAAAGGGGGCGCAACAACATGGCAACTCTGCTGGGGATTTCCCTTAGGCTCTTACCATATCAAACTTGCTTTTGTGAATTAGTCTTTAAGCATGCTTTATTCTGTTAATACTTGCACACTCTTTCCCCTTCCACTTTATATGAATCTATTTTAAGCATTTACGATTTCTCTTTCTTGTTTCATTACCCTTTATTATGGAAACTGACTTGTCTTTTTGGTTTCCTTATTTTATTTAAACGTCTTTTCAATTATTAAATACCACATTTATTATTTTTTTTGTTTACGTGCAAATACGTGATAACATGCTATTTACTGTTGCATAAATCATGCTCAACATCATACACCACTCGTGCGTAATCAATCCTATAGCAACGCTTGATGAGTGTCTGCGCCCTTCCTATATATCACCCTTTTAATTCGGAAAGACTTATTTGCGGTAAAACTAGTCGATCAACGGTGCAGTCGATGGTTCCGTGCCTTTCCTCCTCAAGTTATCTGGTTGAGGGTACCAATTTAGACCTCTATAGAAACCTTACTATGATTTATTGTACATGCATCATGGTCAAAACCTTGCCGGGGTTAATATGTTGTCCACATAATAGCCCTTTAGGAAAATCCTTGTCCAAAGTCCACCGGGGTTTCCACAATCCCAACGGACACAACTACGATTGGTGCATTAATTTGGAGAAATAAGTGCCAATATGCTAATCACTGATGTATAAGTAGTCGAATCTGGAGAGGGAAATGGTCTAACCTTATCTATTTTGCAGAAATGAGGCACGAAGTCCCCAAGTTTGGCATGGTCCAAAGAATACCCCCATTATTACTGGATTGGTGGGAGAACCTTTCGCCAAGTAACAAAGACCATGTGAAAAGGGTCCTCGAAAACTTACCCTCTTTACTGGATATCCAACCAAACAATTTGTTGATTGAAGTGGTCACTATCTTCTGGGACGGAGAAAGGTCCGTGTTCCATTTTGGCTACATAGAATTGACTCTTCTCTTGCAGGAGATAAGGGGATTCACTGGATTACCTTAGGACAGTCCGGGTTTATTGGTGCCGGAAAATCACGCCGCTAGGGGGTTCTTAAAAATGATGGGTTTGAAAAAGAATGATGATTTGGAGTACCTGAAGGAGTCCTACATACCCTTTGACAACCTTTATGAACGATATGGACATAGCAAATCCTATTGTATCTTCCATGATGAATTCTCTATCACCTCCTTGGGTCATATTCACCGCAGGGTTTTTGTGTTCGTTGTTTGTTTCTTGGGCATGATAGTATTTCCAAGAAAAGGGGACAAGATTCACACTAGACTGGCCATGGTAGCCAAAGTTTTGATGGAGGGGATCGAAGGGCAAACATATACCATTGTCCCTATGATCATAGCTGACATCTACCGAGCCTTGGACCGCTGCTAGAAGGGGTTCAAACAGTTTGAGGGTTGTAATCTGGTACTATCGGTTTGGTTATTGGAGCATCTCCAAAGGGGTCAATATCGTCAAGAGTTTCCACGAAGGGCGTGGAATGATCATATAGCCTTCCATGACCCTAAGAGAATGACTTACATCCCAGACAGGTTTGCTCAACTAGAAAATACTACAGAATAGGCGCAGTTTATTGATAGTTTGACTGAGGACCAGGTTCAATGGATGATCGAATGGTTCCCTACCAGTGAGTTCATCATCATATCTAGGGATGCTCCGCCCCTGGTGTTGATCAGGTTAAGGGGCATATACTCTTATGTTCCGATCAGGGTTATGACACAGGCAGGCAGGAAGCAAGTTATACCGCGAGTTTCTAAAATGAGTCATTACAGGGCAGATTTTCAAGATGACGACATCCCGTACAAATGTGAAGCTCAACATATGTGGCATCTAAAGGTTATTGTAGAAAGGTACACCATTGATCCAGACAGGTACCACGCAGGACATGTACGCTTTTACCTAGCATGGTTGGAAGACATCATAGCAGGGGTAGTTGAGCCGGGAGTCGGTCGGGGGAACAGGGTCATAGACGAAGTTGCTGAAGCCTAAGTGAAATACAATAAACTGCTCAAAAAGGTTCATGAGTCCGAGGCCAAGCATCTGGAGCAACACAAGACTGATATGGAACTGATCAATAAATGGAGGGAAAGGGCTATCAAATCTAATGAAAGGTTGGAATATTTGGAGAAGGGTCTGATAGAGCTGGAGGGGAAGACGAGGAAAAGAGTCACCGACTACTAGAATGATGAGGGAAGAGAAAGAGGACATCTAGTAAGAGTATACCTGCTGTTGGGCAAGCACGACCTGGGGAACCTGATCGATGAAGCCAAGAAGATCAAGCCCGGGGAAGGTCCTTCTAGGACCAAGTAGATTAGATTTACCTGCTTTTTTCAAATGTAGTAAGGCCAAGTGTCATTAATGACTTATCTTATCTTAGTGTCGTTTTGGATTTGTCTATTTTACATTAATGAAATGAGGCAGTTATAGGCATTAAACTTCTCCAAATCAACTTGTCGCTAGGCCCACCTCAGGTATAACGAGGCTCCCAAAATAGGACGCTAATTTACATTCCCGCAATATGTGTTTAAATACTGTGAATACTTCCTTTTCAGAACCCTTACTGACTTGACTGACTTTTGTTTTTCTTTCCTTTTTGATTATTCCCATTCCCCAAGCATTACTATTTCCTCTCTCAATGAACCGACAACTATAACATGTAATGAAACAACACAACAAAAGGACAGTGATTCTGAAGAAGAGGATGCAATACCCAAGGAGATCGTCAGAGAAGTAGAGGATTTTGAGAACAAGCCTAAGTCCAACTTGGACAAAACTGAGATAGTTAAGTTAGAAAATTCTGAAACCATCAAGGAGACCCGCATCAGCATCCACTTGTCACCATCAAAGAAAGAGGAGTATACTCGGTTCTTGAAGGAGTATGAGGACATCTTTGCATGGTCATAGGACGATATGAACGGCTTAAGCACATTCATTGTGGCCCACAAGCTGCCCACAAATCCAATGTGCCCGCCCGTAAAGTAGAAACTCAGGAAATTCAAGCATGTTATGAGCCTGAAAATCAAACAGGAGGTTACTAAGCAGATCAAAGCCAAGGTCCTCAGGGTATTTGAATATCCAACTTAGTTAGCCAACATTGTGCCAGTTCCGAAGAATGACAGGAAAGTTAGAGTTTGTGTTGATTATTGGGATCTAAACAGAGCAAGTCCCAAGGATGATTCCCGCTACCAAATATACACATTCTGATCGACAATTTTGCCTAGCATGAACTCCAGTCTTTTGTGGATTGCTTCGCCGGTTACCATCAGATCTGGATGGACGAGGAGGAAGTTGAGAAAACGTCTTTCATTACACCATGGGAGGTGTACTGGTACAAGATGATGCCATTCGGCCTAAAGAATGTTGGGGCCACATACAGGATGGCCATGACTACTATTTTTCATGACATGATACATAAAGAAATAGAGGTATATATGGAGACGTCATCATCAAATCCAAGAGGGATACAGATCATATAGCATATTTAAGGAAATTCTTTGACCGACTATGGAAGTACAATCTGAAGTTAAATCCTGCAAAGTATGCATTCGGGGTTCCTACCGGAAAGCTATTGGGATTCATCGTCAGCCGCCGTGGAATAGAATTGGATCCATCGAAAGTCAAAGCCATCCAAGAGTAACCACTGCCAAAGAGAAAGAAAGATGTGATGAGTTTCTTGGGACGCCTTAACTACATCAGCCTTTTCATAGCACAATCCATAGTAATATGTGAGCCGATTTTCAAGATGTTGAAGAAGGACGCTGCAACTACCTCCCCCTTACAGAACTCACGATTTTTCTTTGAATGCATGAAGAAGGAATATGCACACCTTGGAATCAGAATCTCCATAACAACAAGGATACTGAACTCATTTTCAGCTAAGAAATACTCTTCTATCATCTATTATTCGTTCATTGCATAAGACTAAGCTCTTTCTCAATCTAGCACGAGGCTAAGCCCTGTATCCCTGTTTGCATAAGGCTAAGCTCTGCCTTCCATCTGCATGAGACTAAGCATTGCCTCAAAATTGTATGAGGCTAAGCCCTGCCTCCATATTTGCATAAGGATAAGCATTGCCTTCACTTTGCATGGGACTAAGCACTGACCCGAACCTTGAAATGAGACTAAGCTTTGTCTCAATCTCGCATGAGGCTAAGCCCTGCCTCCATATTTGTATAAGGCTAAGCAGTGCCTTCACTTTGCATGAGACTAAGCTCTGTCTCAATCTCGCATAAGGCTAAGCCCCACCTCCATATTTGCATAAGGCTAAGCATTTCCTTCTATTTTCATGGGACTAAGCCCTGTCCCAAATCTTGCATGAGGCTAAGCCCTGCCTATTTGCATAAGTCTAAAAATTGCCTTCTCTTTGCATGGGACTAAGCCCTGTCCCAAATCTTGCATGAGGCTAAGCCCTGCCTCCATATTTGCATAAGGCTAAACATTGACTTCTCTTTGCATGGGACTTAGCCTTGTCCCGAATCTTGCATGAGGCTAAGCCCTGCCTCCGTATCTGCATAAGGCTAAGCATTGCCTTCTATATGCATGTGACTAAGCCCTGTCCCAAATCTTGCATGAGACTAAGCTCTATCTCAATCTCTCATGAGGCTAAGCCCTGCCTCTCTATTTGCATAATGCTAAGCACTGCCTTCACTTTGCATGGGACTAAGCACTGTCCCGAATCTCGCACGAGACTAAGCACTGTCTCCCTTGCACTATCTATTTTTCTTTTCTCCGGCTAAGCTCTAACCTCAACTTCATACAAGACTAAGCCGTGTCTTGTTGCTTCTAGCATCATATTTTTCACCTCATGGGCTGAAATATCGCCTACTTGTCCGAAGGAGTCATAGTTCGAAGGCATCATCCTTATAGTCGGAAGACACCATGCCATGGCATGAGGATCTCTCAAACTTGAATATCATTATTCAAAGGCGTCATGGTTCGGAGACACCATTTTCATGGCCCGAGAACACCATTTCATGGCCTGCGAATCCCTTACCACAATTCGCCCAGCACATCATGGTCTAAGGACGTCATCCTAAACCGTCCGAAGACAATTCTCATGGTTTGAAGGGAATTCACATCACGTTTAAATATGGGAAAAATATATGCTTGTAGTGCATCTTTCATTTGCAGGTAACCTGATCGAGCAACAATTATCCTAATGGGAGCAATCCCGCTCCAGTTCCTTCATATTACTTCAAACTTGACCACTCACCGCAACCATTCATACCCTTGTGTCCGTTCTTGTGATGACTCTATCGACATATTTCGTCGGTGAATCCAGAACTACACACGGTCCGATTCCTGTTGAACCAGGGATATGAAGGCAACTTGGAAACCAGAGTGCGGCCTTTGTCTCTCGAATCACCCTACTCGGTAAAAATTAGCCATCACATCATAACCCGACAACTCTTTCATCCTTCCCAGGTAAAGAGGGGCAGCTGTTGATACCTAATTTTTCCCGATATTATTTTCAAGATGCATCCTATCTTCAAAATAGTACATGAGAATCAATTAATATTTTTCCATAATTTCTGCATTTTTCAAAGGATTTTTATTAATTTATCCCAGTATTTTATTTATATAAATAATTACTAATTGCCTCACAAATGGTTTCATAATGATTTTATGGTTTAATATTATCATTTATATTTATACCAAGCTTTAACTATTGCATGAATAGCCACATTTATATTTTTTGGGTTATAATTGCAGTAACTTTGCAATAATAGCCCATGTATGCATTATTACCTTATTTCGCCAGAAAATAGCTTTTTATATTCTTATAATATCAAGTAATTATTTTAAAATTATTTTATGCATGAAAATCATTTTTTATAATTTGTTAATTATTTTTACAAATTATTTTATTAATTAATTGTGTATTTAAAAAATAGCCCCTTTGAATTCATTTTAATTTCGGACCTAACCTGATTCAACCAACCCTATTACTTAAGATGCTAGCCCAAATCCTACCCAAGCCCAATTGTTCATCTAATCCGACCCAGTTCTAGTAGCGAGTGAGTTTCTGGATGTGTTTTCAGAAGACCTACATGGCATGCCACCCGATAAGGATATTGATTTCGGCATTGATTTGATACTAGGCACTCAACCTATTTCTATTCCACACAATACATGGCTTCAACTGAGTTGAAGAAGTTGAAGGAGCAGTTACAAGAGTTGTTGGATAAGAATTTCACCAGGCATGGTGTTTCACCTTGTGGTGCGCCGATGTTGTTTGTTAAGAAAAAATATGGGTCTCTTAGAATGCCTATTGATTATTAGCAGTTGAACAAGGTGACCATCAAGAAATGTATCCACTACTACACATTGATGACTTGTTTGATCACCTTTTGGGTGCTAGGGTGTTCTCAAAGATTGACTTGAGGTTGTGTTATCACCAGTTGAAGATCATAGCTTCAGACATTCCTAAGACTGCCTTCCGGACTCATTATTGGCACTATCAGTTCTTAGTGATGCCGTTCGGGCTGACTAGTTCCCAATAGCTTTCATGCATTTGATGAAGGTAGGAACGGGACTCTAGAGTCTACGATCACCAAGCTAAACAACCTCAAGTCTCCCGGAAGAAACGAGTCCTTGCTATCACCTCTGGACACTACTGGGACCAATACTTGGATCTGCACAGGAAGTGTAGAAATGTAGCATGAGTACAATTGACCCCATATACTCAGTAAGTATTGAGCCTAACCTCGACGAAGTAGTGACGAGGCTATGATAAGACACTCACTATAAACCTGTTCGAGTAATAAGTAAAGAAGCAATACGAGATAGAAAAATGAATAACTGCATAATAAATGGAACAAGGAATAAATGAAATAGGGCCCCAGAATATTATCACACCACAATCTTACAACACAACATGGTAGAAAAATATATCAACCAAGAATAACCACATTTCATCCTTTTCGTTGCGGCGCACAACCCGATCCACATATCAATACGAATACTGTTGTGGCGTGCAACCCGATATACCGATGCTCAAATTCGAAGCAAATATGAAGACACATAAGAATATGTAGAATCCGAATCAAACAACATGGAAGCATCTCTATAAAGGAATGAGATAATACCTGTAATAACTGCATAAGACGACTCCGCTTCATAGCAACCCAGAAATGCATACCAACATGACTGGGCCCCACCAGTTGTCCTCCACCTCTCGGATAATCTCTCACTACTTGGCCTCTACCTCTAACTGAAGGGCCTCCACCTTGGGCAACCTGACCCCCGCCTCTAGCTGGCTGAGCGGGTGGCAAAGCAATCGACCCTAGAACCATAGCACGAGTACCTTGCTGTGACATGTTTCCCTACATCTTGGGACAATACTTTCGGATATTACCCTCATCCCGACACTCAAAGAATCCTCTCGGCTAGTGGCTATTGAATCTGTGAGTGACCCTAATGACCCGAATAATCACTGTCATAGCTCTGAATTAGTGGTGCACTAATGGGAGTTGAAGGTGCACTGAATGCTAGCTGCTCAGATTGAGGTCCATAAGCACTACAACTGCCTGAAGTATCATGTGTGACCTGAACAGTCACTGAATTGTCTTGATAGGATGGCCTATATCAAAGGAACCACTGCCTTCAGACGAGGCACCACTAAATCCTCCAAATTGATGGGGCCTTTTATCAGAGGTCGCCTATTTCTCTTGGCCTCTCATGTGCTTAATCCTCCTAGCGATTACCACTATTTGAGTAAAAGGAATCTCGGACTCGGTCTCTCTGACCATCTGAAGTATGATGCCATATGTAAGACTCGTGATGGACCTCTGCACCTTCTCCTTCTCGATAAGGATCAGGATAGCTGCACGGAAAAAAAATACTTATATCTGGTCTAACACTGAGTAACGATCATGCCACCCTATCGTAGGTGCTTGAACTGACTATGTGACACCTCTCTTTGATTGAAAAGAATAAACTTCTCTATGAACAATTGGGAAAACTGAGCCTATGTGAGAGGAGGTGTTCCTGCTGGATTGTCCTGCTAGTATGCTTTCCACAACGGTGATATCAACTACGTTAGATTCTAGTATCCCCATGTTGAACAAAATCTCATGGAAACGGTCTAAGAAGTCTTGGGGGTCCTCTGAAGTTGCACAACTAAATTGAGGGGGAAACAACTTAGTGAACCTGTCTAACCTCTTCCGGTGATCAGTCGACATCGTGGGTTTGTCACGGAATGTGTAGCAATAATATGTTGAACCGATCCAATAGGTTGAACTACTCGGGTCTAATAAATATGAGCCATCTGCTCTGGGGTGTGTGTAGCAGGAGTCTAAGCTCCTCGACCGGTCCGAGAAACTCTTGGTGCCACAAGAAACACACTGGCATGAGACATCCTCTCATGACTCATTAGACCTATGACACCTAGGGCTCTGATACGAAGTTGTCACAACCAAAAATCCCAACCATGGGGCCATGATGGCACCTAACATCCGCTTGCTAGACAAGCCAATATTAGCACAATAAATAAAGTAGTTTAACAATAAAAGAGACTTTAATAATAATAAAAGGGTCAAATAGCATAAATGGATTACGAGCGTACAACCAACACTGTCTAAGACTATCCCTAGAAATTGGTGCAAGTACATGAGCCACTCATAATGCTAAGTACAAGTCTGAAATGAAAGTACAAAACTGTCTAGAACAATAAATATATAAAGGTAAGAAGGTGTAGTATGAGTAAAAGCTACCCTATGTGAGCAGTAAGTATCGAACCTAACCTCGATAAAGTAGTGACAAGGCTTTGACAAGACACTCACTATAAACTTATACTAGTAATTATTAGAGACGCAATAACTAGATAGTGAAATTAATACTACATAATAAATAGAACAAGAAGTAAATGAGAGAGGCCCCCCGAATATCATTACACTGCAGTCTTACGTCACAACACGGTAGTAGACTATATCAACCAAAAATAATCACAATTCATCATTTCCATTACGATGCGTAGCTTGATCCACATATAAATACCAATATTGTTGAGGCGTGCAACCTAATACACAAATACACACACATACAAACATACATACATAAAAGGGAACTAAAAGGCATAATTCTCGATCCATATATATATACTAACTATTGTGAAGTACAACCCGATCCATATATATAGTAATACTGCTGTAGTGTAACCCGATCCACATCTATAGTAATAACCAAAAACGGCGAGTCTCACAATATAACATAAAAGGGAACTAAAAGGAATAATTCTCTAAGGCAATCTGATATAACATAGTAGAGTGAAACATGGAACAAGTAAAGGCAACAAGACAAGTAAAGGCGGGCAATAAATAATAGCATGAATAAGTTGAAACATGTTACAAATAGAGATATGTAATAAGTGAAGGCACATATTTAACAAGTAAAAGACATGTGGCAGAGTAAAAGTACATAACACATAAAAATAAGGGATAAAGGAAGACATAGTGTAATTAAAAACATACAAGAAAGTAATACACCCCACATGCTTGAATCAATGACAATGCATATACACCTGTCACACTTCATATGCGCCATCCCCACACATAATTCACCTAGCAATTAGACGAATCAAGTCCTAATTCCTGCAAATCAAGGTTAACAATGATACTTACCTCTTTCTAGAATAAAATCGATAATCCAACACGGCGTTTCCTTTGGAACAAGCCTCCAAAGAACCTGATTATAGTCCATTATGGTTCAAACAAATCAAAATAAGCGTTAGAAACTACCCTCATATGATTAGGTTCTATATATAACATAGTTGAAGAAGTCAACAAAAAGTTAACCCAGTCCCTCGTGGTCGAAATATGAAATTAGGATCAAATCCTGACTACACATTCATCCCCGAGCCTGAATATTTGATTTGTTTCAAAATTCGACCTCAATTTGAGATCTAAATCTCAATTTTACATAATCCCTAAATTCTACCCAAAACTACAATTTCTAGTCTATGAAATCCTAGATTTGATAGTGAAAATTCATGAAAGAAGTAATGGAAATTGAATGAAAACAAGTTAAAGTTACTATCTTATGAAGTTGAGAAGAAATTTCTCTCCAGAAATCGACTCTATGGAGCTTAGTCTCAAAAATGTTGTAAAATGAGCTAAGGCCCGTAATTTCCAACTTCTACCCAGCTGCAAGTATCAGAAATTGCGAAGCACTGTTTGCAATAACGACGTTCGCAAATCTGAATAACTGATTGCAAATACGATCATTGCCTGATCTTCATAGTTTTCCTTAATGCGACCAAACCTTCACATTTGCGAATGTCCCATCCCTTGCAAAAACGAACCAAGCTTCGCATTTGCGAAGCTGCTAAAGCACTGCCTAGTGTCGCAAATGCAACACAACAATCACAAATGCGACGAACCCCATGTTCACAAAAGCAACTCTAACTTTGCAAAAGTGAAGTGCCCAGCCCCAACCCAACATCGTAAATGCGAGCCTGCCTTCGCAAAAGCGAAGCTCGTATTTTCAAACAGGTCCTTGAAAATGCGAGACCTATAGGCCATCAACATCAACAATTATTTCAGCTATCCAAAACCATCCGTAACATATTCGAAACTCACCCAAGCCCCTCGATCTCCAATCCAAACATCCACACAAGTGTAATAACATCATACAAACTTGTTGCAATCCCAAATTATCAAAATGAAATATAAAATCAAGAATCAATCATTAAATCACAATATTTTTCAAAGTTCGAAAACTCAATTTTCCAACTTTTCACGTAAAGTGCCGACATGGCCTCGTGTCACCCCAGACCCCAACCAAACATGCCTACAAGTTTTAAATCATCATACAGATATACTGAAATTGTTAAAACATCGATCTGAGGTCGTTTACCACAAATGTTGACAGTGGTCAACTCTAGTCATTTTTAAAGTCAAAAATCACACTTTATGTAAAAATTCACATTTAAACTTTCCAAAAATTAACACCGACAATGCATTCATAAATCATCAATTTGAGCTATGAAAAGTCTCGAAACACAAAAAGGGGAGCTATTACTCAAAATGGCCTATCAGGTTATTACATTATCCACCTCTAAAAGAGACATTCATCCTCGAACGAACATAAAAATATATCTGGACTAGCAAAAAGGTGTGGGTATTCTCCTCATATCAGACACAAACTCCCAAGTAGCCTCCTCAATCGGCTGGTCTCTCCAACGCACTTTGCGGGTATAAACTCCTAATATCAGACTCAGACTCCTAAGTAGCCTCTTCAACCGGCTATCCTCTCCAACACACTTTCATAGAAGGAAATATGTTTTGATCTTAACTTCCAAAATTGCCAGTAGTTCGAGTTCTCATCAAGATGCACCACTCTGAAATCTAAAACATGTGACCTATCCTCATGTTACTTCTGGTACATAGAGACATAAAATATTGAATGTACCTCTGCTAGGCTAGGAGGTAATGCAAGCCTATTGTCACGACCCAAGTTTCCCTCCGTTGGCTATCGTGATACCCTAATACTCATGGAATAGCAACAATAATAAAAAAAATCAAATATTTTTCTGAAGTAAAGAATTCCTTTGTACACTACATATTCTCAAAACCCGGTAGTACAAGTCATAAGCTTGAGTCTCCTCATCAAGAACCCGCACAACTACAAACGATCAATACCTAGATCTGCACAAAAAATGTGCAGAAGTGTAGAATGTGCACACCACAGCGGTGCCCAGTAAGTATCAAGACTAACCTCACTGAAGTAGTGACGAGGAGTAGTCAAGTTATCCACTGGTCTAACAAATTAACAGGCATAAATATAAGAATGACAGGGCATGACACATATCTAATGACTACACAATATAGTTAACAACATAAAAACTACAGTGCGGAAGGAAATACAACAATTTTTAACGATGGAACATCATAATAATACACATAATGGACGGACGGGAACACAACCCAAGTCCAGAAATTACAACACAATAAGGACAAGTAGTAACTCAACACTGCATTAGTCTCCACACCAGGACTTAGCTACAAATACCATTAAAATAGTAAAAGTCTTCGAGTGTAAACTTTTACCCACAAGTTTCTATATTGAAAACTTTAAGGTAATACTTTTTTTAAGAAAAATTCTTTTGAAATACAATTTATCCAAGAGACGTCTCTCAGACATAGTTTTTTTCAAGATAAAAGCTTTTCAAATATACTTCTCCAAAGAAAGTGTTCTTTAAACATAGTTTTCTTCAACATAAACATTTTCCAAATATTCTTTTCCAAAGGGATATCCTTCAACATAGTTTTATTTAATATAAGCATTTTTAAATATTCTTTTCCGAAGGGATATCCTTCAACATAGTTTTGTTTAACATGAACATTTTTCAAATATTCTTTTTCCAAAGGAATGTCCTTCAAACATAGTTTTTTTTGTCAAGGTAATTGTTTTCGAATTGGACTTTACAAATAATTGTCTTTCAAACGTAATTCTTTTGATAAAGTCTACCAGGATACCGTCCCGTAGTTCCGAATTTATCACACAATACAGTGGATCTCCCGATATACGTCTGTAGTCCCAAAACAATATGCAGTGCTGGGGGATATCCCAGAATACGTCCGTAGTCCCAAAATAAATATGCAGTACAAGGAGATCTCCTGGAATACGTCCGTAGTCCCAAAGTAAATATGCAGTACAGGGGGATCTCCCAGAATACGTTCGTAGTTCCAAAGTAAATGTGCAGTACAAGGGGAATCTCCCAGAATACGTCCGTAGTCCCCAATTTAAATATGCAGTACAGGGGGATCTCCCAGAATACGTCTGTAGTCCCCAATTTAAATATGCAGTACATGGGGATCTCCCGGAATACGTCCGTAGTCCCAAAGTAAATATGAAGTACATGGGGATCTCCTAGAATACGTCTGTAGTCCCCAATTTAAATATGCAGTACAGGGGGATCTCCCGGAATACGTCATTAGTCCCCAATTTAAATATGCAGTGCAACAACAAAAGACAACAATTATAGCACGACAGAAGATTCGTACATCACCACATCAAATACAAAGCAACCATGACAATGACACAAGATACGTCGAATAAATCAATACAAGAACTTCAATTCACAAAGAAACTGTAGAACATCATCCACAAGGAATAATCATGCCACAGAATACTAAGTGTAAAGGGAACAATTTGATCAGGGAAAAACAAGACAAGCAACAATCCACAAACTCAAGTCAACAATAAGAAGACAACACAACTCAAATAATTCCAAGTAAGGACAAGTCGAAGATATAAGTTATCTAAACCCCTTATGAGGTCGAGAAAATTATGAGGGATATTCAGCAATTTAATTAAGTATAGGTAGTTTATGAAAAAATATAACATGATGATAGAGAGGTAAAACCTTTGGTTAAGTCAAATCAGAGTCAAGTAGGCAGTAAGGGTGGATCCTAAAGCAATTAGTTATAATCAAGCATGCATAGGTGAAACTAGCAGATAAGAACTCAAGCATATCAAGATCAACTTCATACAATGTGAATATAAGGACCTAAGAACCCTAAATGGTCAACCTTCTACAAATAAGTCCGAGTACACACTCGTCACCTCGCGTACACGGACTATAATCAACATAGAAGACTCAAATCCTAAGGGGTAATTTCCCCCACACAAGGTTAGGCAAGATACTTACCTCAACCGCTCGAATCAAACTTGAAATCACGTTCTTTCCACGAGTATCCAACTCCAAATGGCCCAAATCTAATCAAATCAATAGCATCGTGTAAATAATACTACAAGCAACTAGTTTAACTAATACATTCGAAGCTAAAATGCGAAATTAAGAAAATCGTCCATAAAGTACCTTGGTCCCACGTCTCGAAATCAGATAAAATTTATAAATTATGAGCACCCACTCATTTATGAGAACACTCGAACAAGAATCATCAAAATCCGACGTCAAAATCTCACTCAAATTTCGGATTTTCAATTGGGGAACTTTTCTCCCATTTCCAAACTTTTACTCTCAAATTCCTTGATTAAATGAGGAAAACCACAATGGATTAATGCAATAAAACCAAATTCGAGTAAGAAATCTTCACCCACAAGATTCATCTGAAAATCCGTCAAAGAATTGCCTTCTCCCGAGCTCAAAATAAAAAAGGGAGTGAAAATGAACAAACGCTCGAATATAAACTCTCTGCCCAACGATGACCGCACATGCGGCTAATTTATCGCACCTGTGGACCCGCACCTGCGGCCCCAGGTGCGCACCTGCGCACAATCACATAAGGATCAAAAATCCGCACCTGCGACTCCACAGGTGCAGCCCATCCTCAGCTGCGGTCCTTCTCCAGCCTAGCCCCTTCCGCATCTCTGATCATTCCTTCGCTTGTGCGGACTCGCACCTGCGGTCCCCTATCCGGAGGTGCAGAAAAACATGAAGGTTTCACACCAGCAATAGCCTAAGTCCAAAATCCTTCATGTTGAGCATCTGAAACACATCCGAGGCCCCCGGGTGCTCAACCAAAACTACCAACCAGTCCCATAACCTCATTTGAACCTAGTCGAGCCTTAAAACCACATCATATAACACCAAAAACGAGGATTAGACATGAAATCAAGCCTAAGAACTAAGCATTCTTTCGAAATCTATAAATGATGCCGAAACACGTCAAAACTAGCCCGAATGACCTCAAATTTGACACACAGGTCACAGATGACACTACGAACCTACATACACTTCCGAAATTCCATTCCAGGTTCGATATCAAGATTTCACTTATCGGCCGAAATAGCAGAAAATCTAACTTTCGCCAATTCAAGCCTAAATCTACCACAGGCCTTGAAAATACATTCCGGACGCGCTCCTCAGCCCAAAATCACCATACGAAGCTGCTGACATCATCCATAACTTGTTCCAGAGCTGTTTACCTAAAAAGTTAAATTTCGGTCAAAACTTCATCGTTTAAACTTCCACAACAACAGTCCTTCTTCCAATTCGACTCCGAATTATCCGGTAAATGAATTCAACCATGCATGCAAGTTGATATACATAATACAAAGATGTTCAAGACCTTATGCCACCGAACGGAGCTTAAATTCTCAAACGATCGGTCGGGTCGTTACACCTATAAGCGATCTCCCCAATTCTCTCCAAGATCTCAAATGGCCTATTAAACCTCGGGCTCAACTTGCCCTTCTTCCAAAAAAGCATCACACCTTTAATAGGCAAAACTAGGTGAAGAACCTTCTCATCTTCCATGTAAGAAACATCAGAAACCTTCCTATCAGCATACCTCTATTCCAGGGATTGTACTGAACGAAGCCGCTCTTCAATCACTTTCACCTTGTTCAAGGCACCACGAACTAAGTTTGTGCCTAATACGACATCACAGTAGGGGGCTTAACATTAAAAAGATGTTATGTAATGAGTTATTTTAGTCGTATGATAGTCGTGTTTTATGATTTAAAGTCAAGCGAGTTGTGGAACAAAGTTGGCAAAGGTCATCACAAGTTACATTCATAAATTTGCTGAAAATTAGGTCAAATGTAGTTGAGCGTTTTTCCTAATATACCTGGAATTATGGGGTGATATACCTATCAAGTTGAATAGCTAAAATTCATGTTTCTACCTCATTAAACCATTTGTCGATACGGCATCGCAGTAGAGAGATATTCGCATTTTTGCAAGACTGCACAAGCAGCTCCCAACGGGACCCACTTAGGCGGTGGTCGACCTTCTAACTTTAAAACAATTTGGATGACCTCTATTTCTCCTCCTAACCCTCCTTAAGAGATACCATAAGGGTTTGAAGTGATTCCAAAGTGATTACATCATATTTCAACATCAAAATTTATTTCTAGTGAAGAGCAACACCTCTTTGAGATTGTGTTGTCATTGAGGATAATTGTGGGCTGTGTTTGGCTTAAATTTTAAGTTGTTGCAGTAGTATAAGGTGAGTATAACAGCCTAATAATTTTTCTTAAATTTTCTTGTATGTTGGTTAAGCTGTTAGTATGATAAACTGCAAGATAATACTTGAATTAACTTGAGATGTTGTTGTTCTTGATGGATTGATTTGAAAGTTGCTCTTTTGATATTTAATTGGTTGGAAATTATGGAAAATAAGTTGGCTATGATATTTTTATTACCATTATGTTTGTTTACATGTCAATCTTGTTGAGGAAATTAGTAACTAGAAAAGGAAATGGCTATAAAGCACTTAGGAGTTGTCGACAATGATATTATCTAGTGTTCGACTATTTTAGGTAACTTAAAATTGATTAGAAGGTTGGAAATCCTTTAAAAGGTATTTTTTATTATACTAGATATATTACAAAGTTCATGAATGAATGATAATGGGGTTAGAGGGTGCTAAAGGAAATCAATCCGAGCTTGCTGCTCATCGTGATATATTAATGACTTGTTAACAAAATATTTTTTACCCTATTGTTGATGTTGTTCTTATTGAATTGCTCTAGTTGTTGTTTTTGGTATATGGTATTGAAGGATGCCCTAGTTACATGGGAGATGCTGCCCAAATTTACATAAACGAACTACTAATTTATGTTGCGGACGTAGCCTTTACTCAACACTGATTTATAATCTTCTTATGCTATCATAGATTGAGATGAGTTGTTTGAAGAACTGCTTGGAAGGTATTAAGGACTCAATGGAGTTAAGGTATGTTAATGCTAAACCTTTCCATCATTTTTGCATGATCTTATAACTACATGTGTTTGATAACGAGACATAAAGAGAAGTTCATATTCGTGAATTTATGTACGTTATCCTAGTCTCACAAGTTATCATATTCTCCCTTATCGGGACATTATATTCAGCTAAGTATGATTCTTCCAGTCAAGAGAGCAGAGGATCTATATATGTATAGTATTACAGTATTTTCCCCATCATCGGGTTAAAATAGGTGGGCAGACCCTTATTGGATAGTATTACAGTATTTTCACCACCATCGAGCTATAATCGGTGGGCAGGACTCTATTGGCAACCTCTGATTAGATGGTAAGTTATATACCGAGCCTACTGTGGCCGAGCACCTATTATTAAGCCAAGAATGGCGAGATACAGAGCATAGTATTGCCTAGCACCTATGGGCGAGCCTACTATGGAAGAACAGTTACACATTCCAAGCCTTACAGGGCCGAACAACTATTTTACGTACTATATTGAGAGAGTCGAGTCAGTTTCAGCAGGTAAGCATATCTTCAGATTATCTTTGACTCCCAGTTACTTTCAGTTATTATATTATCAGTTCAGTTTCAAATTTCAATTATTTTGGTGCCTTACATACTCGGTACATTATTTCATATTAGCGTCCCTTTTATTAGGAACGCTGCATTTCATGCCTGCAAGTCCTGATAGACAGCTAGATAAACCTTCCTAGTAGATAGAGTCAAACATCAACTTGGTTGGTAAGCTCTATTTCCTTGGGTTTACCAGGTCTAGACCTTAGAGTCCATTTTATATATATATATTGATTTGATAGGTAGGCCGAGGCCCTGTCCTGACCATAATATAGTTCAACTATCTCTAGAGGCTTATAGAGGAGTCCTGTATATTTTGTATATGAATATTATAGCCTTGCCAGCCCCGTGTACATGTTAGTTTGGTATTGCTGGTTGTGGAAATTCATGGTGGCCTTATCGGCCTTGATTTGTTAGGTAGGCCTCATCGTCCTAAGTTGACAGAAACCCCTCTAGAGTTTGCAGTTATAGAGTGGTATGCTCGGGCCAAATATGGCACTGGGTGCCGGCCATGCCTCCCCAGGTTTGGGGCATGAAAAACTTGGTATCACAACAGTTCTATCCTATGGAGTTTATAAGCCGTGTTTAGTAGAGCCTCGTTTTTAGATGTGTTGTGCACCATATAAACACGAAGCTACAAGTCTTTTACCCTTCTTTTAAATTCAAATTGTGCTATAGAGCTAAGTAATAAGAGTTCGATCCAAGATTTATGTTTGCTAATTGTAGTGATGCTTGCAATTAGAAAAATTACAGCTAGCCAGAGGGCTAATACATCAACAGGTAGGGCGCTAATAGAGAGAGAGAGAGAGGGAGTTCTTGATGACGTGGCCCTATTTAAGGCCCTATGAGATTGTGCATACCAAGTTTGCAAATTTCTAGCTTAAGACCCTATGATGGGAATATCAAAGAGACTTCGTGAATAGGAGGCCATGGGAGTATCAAAAGGTAGATGTATAAGTTTCAGCAAGTAACAAAAGCAAGGTGAAAGAGGGTACTAATTATCTTGTTAGTGGAGATTATCAGTATTTTACAATTCAGGTAGAGAAATAATAACGTTCTAAGTTACCTTCAATAGTAATAGAGGTATGTACAATTGGTTACACCTATCTCAGCTATACCCTATGTGAGCTAACATATATAGTTTAATAGAAGGATGGGATATCAAGATGCAGTTGGGATTAGAGTAACCCAAAATAGTCGATGGATTTTTAGCATTAGATGACATTTTTGAAAGATATTGTAAACGTGATAACAGTTCTCCTTGTGAGATACCCAGGCGGTGCACTCTGAAGAACAATCAGATATGAATATTAGAATGTAGATAATTTTTAGAAGATAGGCACCATAATCCTAAAAGGGATAAATATTAACTTAGTATGGCTCCCGTTCCTAGTAAAGTGAGGATGTTAGGCGACCCAAACAACCAGAGGATGGAGCAAGGGGAGCAAAAAAAAGAGGAAAGCATGTTTTGTTGAATTTCTTAGAATAAAGTGATAAACCAAAATGTTAGCAGGGGAATAAGAAGAGAGTAAATAAAGTTTTATGAGTAAGATGTGATAAATGGAGATAATGGTAAATTAAAATATGACAGGATGAAAGATTCTATAGTCAAGTGAAGGAACATACAAGAGGTGACGGACATTGAGACAATAAAATTGTATAAGCCATAAAGTCATACCCATACTTCAAGAAATGAGTTGGGAACTACAATGTGATTACTAGAAAGCTAAGTTAGGCCCTTGGAGTAATAAATATCAGCATGGGCTAGTAAAAAAGATAATACCGAATATGAATTAGGGACTTGAGGACTTGATAATAGTCGACATCGTGGGAATTTCAGAGACCGCGTTTTGGCAATAATAAAATGGACGATAGAAGAATTACCTTTAAAGGTCATTCAGGAAGACGCTTCCCTAAAGCAAGCACAGTAAGCAAAGTTAATCTTAAGGGACTAAGTGTTCTAGTTACACTAAACATCACCCTCGCGCGTAAGAAATTCAGTTATCCCTGGTTCAATAAGGGGTATTTCAAGGAGAGTAAGGGTCACAAATAATTATTGAAATATGCCGAAGATGAAGAGGTAAAACATCTGCATGTAAAACTTTACAGCATTAAATGCTAGTACTCCCCTAAAGGGGGGATGGTTGTGTGATATGGTATTAAGTCGGAATTAAGTGGTTTAGGTAACTATGGAATAGTAAAGGAAGAATGTGACAAAAATGTGTAAGGGATGAGACTGCACTTATTCAAATCCTACAATAACCCCAAAATATTATGCAAGCAAGCCGCTAGGGAGTGGCTGTAAGGGTTCTCAGCCAGGATGTTATTGATAAACAAGTGTGAATGGATACATAACGAGTTAGTGCGAGTGGTAAGTTAAGGCAAAGTACATAACATAAGAGAGAGTACACATGATGCAAATGTGATAATGGACCAACGAGTAGTTAGTAGTTGATTCAGGAAGAGCCTACTTATGGATAAACAAGAGGTCACAGATAAATCAGTTGATCATGTAAGATAAACATAGTGAACCCAAGCATAGGCAATTCAGTCTCGCAGATACGAGATCGTAATCCTTGAGAAATATTTAGATAAGATTTGGGGTAGTCGTTACTGTATAAGTGTTACAGATATAAAAAATAGTTCCATTGGGGAGACAATTAAACTTTGAGTTTGGAAGTAACCCTAAGAGCACAAGGGCACTTAGGTAAGTTACTAAGAATGATTATATGAGAGTAAGAACATCGAACATTCTACTGGGTATATGATGTAATAAGCTCGAAGCTTTGCAAGAGTCATAAGGTCTTCCCTAAGTACTATAACGAAAGACTAGCTGAGGAAATAAGGAAAAAGGCTTCAACTTAAGAATAGTAACTAGAAAAAGAAATGATCTTGTAACAACAGTCTCATTACAACATTGTACCATAAGAAAGGGTCACCTATCGTGGCTAATAAACGGGAATTAAATAAAAAAATCGATAATAATTTTTGAGATCACATGAGTTGCACGACATTCGAATATGTGTAGGCACTAAGATGAGCCAAGTATTTATGCAGCAAGTGGCTGAACGTCCAGGAAAAGTAATTGCTTATGTTTAAAGACAACTGAGATGGCACGTATTGAATACACTTAAGATTTTGGAGTATTTTCCATGCAGCACATATGCTGACATTCAACAATCTATAGGAGACTCTAGTATAAGTTAAAAAGAAAGAATTGAGTTCACGTCATAGACAAAGACTTGAATTGTTAGAAGCTTATATCATGGATGTTCCATAGCATCCACGAAAGGCTAAAGTAATAAATAATACCTTGAGCCACAGATCGAAAGGTAACTTAAGTGTACCTAAAGGCTGAGAGAGAAGAGGAAACTAACAAGTTACATCAACTAAGTGAATCAAGAGTCTAATTATTAGATCTAGATAATTATAAAAACCGTGATTCGGAACATTGCAGAATCACTCGTAATATCAGAGGTACATAGATATAGTAAAATGGCTATATTCCATAATGGCTCTATAATAAAGCCAGTTAGAAGAGTACCAACCTAATAAGAAGTCAGTATGAATCTCCCGCCAGATTGTGTATTAACCAGAGGTGCAAGTATTATAGTAGAGCTTCAAGGTTTGGATGTGAATTCCACCTATGTGGAAGGGAGGTTATGAAAGATACGGGAGCTACGATGCAGACAACTAAAGTATGAGATACTCAAGTACAGAAGGTTATGAATAGTCCAGATATCAGATAGATGGCTGGAAGCATCGTAATTCCCTATCAAGAAACTGTATCTTGTGAGATACCATTATATTGAAAGGTGTTCATAATCTCTTCGAAGTCCATTAGATGATTTTTTTTTGGTTTTGCATTCATCTTTCCTCTGAAGACACAAATGTTTTGAAGAGTTTGGAGCAACCCTTGATTTAGCTCAAAATTGTTAGCTACAACTGGAGATGGTCTCACACTTGATACGCCTTGGTTGTAGACCGGTCTAGCATAATCGCCCAGTTGTCTCCCAGTACCAGGAGCTATATTTCTGAATTGGTCTATACCCACAGGTCAATTATGAGAAATTCCCCGAGCCCTCTCCTCTTCATAGACAAGTTGTGCATTTTGAAGAGTTGTCTCCTCAGCATCTCGTGCAGCTTTTTCTCTTCGCAGGTCTGCCTCTCTTTCAGCCAAATCAACATTATCATCATCTCCCACCATAACTTCCTTGGTTGAGGATTGGCCAACCTTCTCTGTATTCTCGGGGAGATTTATTTCCTTCCTCGACTATCGCAGTTGCTTCTAGATTTCTTGTTTGTAAGGTAGCACTTCCTTCCAAGAGGATCGAGATGCACCAATCCAACCTGTAGCCTGCGCACAGTCAAGGAACACCAAACATAAAAGAGAGAAAAATAAAATTAAAAGAAAAAAACTTTCTGTATTTATTTTAATTTATTTTCAACACTATTGATTTCCAATCCCCGACAATGGAGCCAAAATTAATGAGCCAAAACCGGCGCATAAACTTAGGACCGCTAGTCAAATATATTATAAAAATATATCATATCCACAGGGATTGGATTTAAACAGCGTTTACGTAGCTTCTAGCTTAATTGCTATCCAAGATGATCGACAATTTGGATTTGTTTGACTTAAAACTAAAATTAACTAAAAGTCTAAACTATTGGATAATGACAATCACAACAAGAGTAAACAAAGAAGATATCAATGGGAGAAAATAGAGGTTGATTGGATAGGTGTTGGATAATTTCCTGCGATTTAACTCTAGTTAATTCACTTCTAAGGTTCACATGAATCTCTTGAATACACTCAATTATTATTTCAAATGTTCAGTAGGAAATCCTCTCTCGATTAAGCATCAACCTCACAATATGAACTAAGTTAAGCTCAGTGAAGATATGCAAGAATTTGTAGTGGATTGGTCCCTAGGAGAACATCTTTTGATTATTCTCCTAACAAGGTATAAACAATAACTCAACTAGCCCATCTCGATTACTATTAAGAATCAATGAATTCAACCAACACGATAATGCAAAAACATCACAAGTTATGCCTCTTTCGATTACATGAACATGTGAATATAGATGAAACAATTAAAACACCCAAAACGATTCAATACATAAAAACTAGAGTTAATATCTACCAACAAATATAAATACACCAAATCCATCAATGCATAAAGAAGAACTACTCCATAGATATGGAGTAAATCATCACACATAAGTTTAAGTTAAAGGAAAACATAAACGATCCAAACTCTTGTCTTGAGTGAGGATTGAATGGTGAAATCCTTGTGCTCTTGCTTATCCCACTTTTCTTTAGCCTCCTTAGGTATAAAGTATGTCAAAAGTCCATAAAATACCATTTTTCCATGTATATATACCAAGAAGGGTCGGGCCCAAGCGAAAACACCTTTTCGTACGTGAAATAGGACACTTTCCGGAGTTGGACGTGCGCGTCCGCGCACCCGGGAGTGTTCTCGCGCATATGGCCACACACCTGGGTAGCCTCTGAACTTTGCCAATTTCTGACATAAATTTACACTGCTGCATTGCACGGTGCGTCACACTGGTGTATTTTTTCAGCAGTTGATTCTTCTTTGAATTTGACATCCAGTAGTGATTCTCGACCCTCGGACACGATACTGGCTTATTCCGTTGAGCTTTTACTCAGACTTCAATGCTCCAAATAAATATAATTCGTTCCAGAATATCTACAATAACTCGCAATCACTTCTAAAAGACATAAAACACTAAATTAGTGGAAAACACTAGCGATTGAAGCTCAAACACAATAAAAATACATCAAATTAAATGACTAAAACTCGAGATTTTAGCCTACAATCAGATGTCTCACTTGAGGTTCCAGAATAACATAAAGAACTCTATGGTGCTAGCAAGTTAAAGGAAGGTTGTGAGTATTATAAATAGATACGTGTAGGTCACAAGCTAAAGTATGGTAGAGAGACAAGGTTTTGGGTAGACAAGATTAAGGATAAGAAAAGGTGAGTGAGAAGGTCACGAGAATAGGTAAGTCCTCGGGATTAAAACAAACAAGCGAGCAGATGGTTTTCGTAAGTTAGAAAAAGCTCAGTATAGCCTTAATGAACTGAGAGGCGTTTAAGACTTGGATCATTTAGAAGAGATAGGATGGTGCCTTAGTGGTAGAATAAGGGTGTAATTGCAATAGATAAGAGTATGACGTTTAGGTCTTTGATTGGGTAATGATTGAAAGAAAAAGGATTTCATGAATTGCACAGGATTTCAATACCCCCATAAGGTGAATCACGTTGTGATGCTATGAAATACAGTTATTTAAGTATAGTATTGTCTCTAAGTGTATCAGGTAAATTACTCCAGATGTTCCTTGATGAGACGTGAGCCCTAGTGATAATATATAACATAAGAGGTTTCAAGTTACCAGTAGTAGTTTATAGATTACCATTAAGTATAATCAACAATAGATGGATAAAACTTCCAAAGTATGAGATGAGATTACAATCGTATTCTTATGATGAACAGTAATGAGGAGGCATTGAGGGACTTAGATTTATACATATAGAATAAGCACCGAGTGAGTAACCTAGAGTTGTGTAGTAGACATTGATAGTAATAAACCAAAGCAAGTGTTGTGTTATCTAAGCTACATAGGTATAGTAAATACATAAGCATAGCTAACCGAGGCTATGAAACAAGATATAGCAATAGTCACAAGATCGACAAGTACCAAGCGAAGAACTTCAGTACACTTTTGGATGCCTAGAGGGACTGTTTGTCATAGTTCTGTATATGTTCACAAAGCGAGGGCTAGAGATTTGCTAAAAGCTGGAGGACAAAGGAGAAAAGAGTCACATAGGCGCACATATAAGGACATAGTCGTATCGGCTGCGTGACATAGGGTAGCAACAATTACGAGATTGGAAGAATTTCGACCACAAGTTGTGGTGTGAGAGAGAGGCCTAAAGGGGGAAAGGCCCTGCCCTTTGGATTTATTCACATAACAATTGCGTAGACGGAAAAGACAGCAGTAAATTATTTGTAAGAGCTATAGGTTATGAGACTGATAAGCGCATCAGTCAACATTCGAGAACGAATGTTCCAAAGGGGGGAATGATGTTACACCCCATGTTTTCGTACTTAAGAGTACGTCATAAGTCAATTGATGTAAGCACAGAAATGAGATCATCCTTGAAAAGTTTATAAAGTAACTTAATCATGTTACCATGGAGTTTACAAATATTTAAGATCAAGAATGCCAAGTACCAAGAGGGTTGGAGGTCTTATAAGGTAAACGAATTAAAAAAAATAAGTATCGTCGAAAGTCGACAAGTTGGGAATGTTAATATGTACTTTTGGGGTGAGACTAGGGTTCTTAACATTATATGGAAGTTATGTTATGAGTTATTTTAGTCGTATCATAGTCGTGTGTTATGATTTTAAGCCAAAAAAGTTGTGGAATAAAAGTTGGCAAAGGTCATCACAAGTTAGATTCATAAATGTGCTGAAAATTAGGTCAAATGTGGATGAGCTTTTCTCCAAATATACTTGGAATTATAGGGTGATCTACCTACCAAATTTAATATCTATAATTCTAGTTTCTAACACATTAAACTATTTGTTGATACGACATTGGGAATAGAGAGATATTTTTGTTTTTGCGAGACTACAAAAGGAGCTCTCAATAGGACACCACTTAGTCGGTGGTCGTCCCTACACTCCGCATAACCCTCATAAACAGATACCATAAGGGTTTGAAATGATTCAAAAGTTATTACACCATATTTCAAAATCAAAATTTAGTTGTAGTGAAGAACAACTTCTCTTTAAGGTTGTGTTGTCATTGAGGATAATTATGGGCTGTGTTCGGCTGAAATTTCAAGTTGTTGCTACTGTCTGAGGTGAGTATGACAACCTAGTAATTGTGCTTAAGCTTGCTTGTATGTTGGTTAAGTTGTTAGGATGATAAACTACAAGACAATACTTGGATTAGCTTGAGATATTTTTCTTCTTGATGGATTGATGTCACGACCCCTAAATCCTATACCGATCGTGATGGCGCCTATCGTGGAACTAGGCTAGCCAACAATTATATATTTACAGTTTCCTTCCAAAATCCCAACCATTTTCAACATATCATAAACGTAATAAATTACTGAATCTATTAAGGAAAATAAACAGTTAAACAGTCTAAAACCATCCCCAAAATCCTGAGTCAATATGTCTTGAGCATCTAAGGAATATACCAAAAAGTTTACTATTATAATAGAAAACCTCCGAATGAATCACTAGGTACAACATAAGAAGAGAAAACAGAGATGTTGCGGACGCTGAACAGCTACCTCTATGTCCCAAACTCTAGCTCCACACGGAATAGATGACTAACGCTCGGTATCAGCACATGTATCTGCACGCAGGGGTGCAGGGAGTAATGTAGTATGCCAACTCAGTAGTAATGAAAATAAATCAAGTCTAAGCAGTAAGAAACACATAAAATCAAATCATCAGCAATATGCACAACCTTTCTTTCCAATAGTATACGTGTATATATATATATATATATATATATATATATATATATATTTCATAAATAAAAATACCTGAAGAATTTAGCCTAAAATGAAATAAGTCGACAATAGCCCCTCGGGCAAACCATGAATCATAAATCGCCCCTCGGGCAGAACATCACTCACCATACCTCACAGCCACTCAGTATCAGCCTCTCGGGCAACCTCACTGTCACTCATGCCTCCTAGTCACTCGTCACTCGGCACTCGCACTCAGTAGGTAACTGTGCTCACTAGGGGTGTGTACAGACTCTGAAGGGGCTCCTTCAGCCCAAGTGCTAATATCAAGACACTTCGTGGCGTATCATATCCTCACAATCAAGCCCTCGGCCTCACTCAGTCAAAAGCTCTCAAAAGCCCCTCGGGCGTATCAGTAAAAACGGGGTACTCGACCCAAAATATCATTTTATATCTCAAAATAGGGTAAATAAGGCAGAGTTTCGAAAACAGTAAAGCACAATATGACTGAGTGTAAATCATAAATCAACAGTGAGGAAATAGCAGTAAAAAGCCCCCAAGGGGTCCAACAAGTCGGCACGAGGACCCAAACATGGCTTATAGCCCAAATATAGCAATAGTTTTTAGAACACAATTTAAAATATGATTTAGAGTAAAATATGCAACTCAATAGTTGCCGCTGAGAGGACCAAGTCCAATCCAAAAATCAGTGTACGCCACATACTCGTCATCCGACATGTGCGCCATTCTAAAAACAGTGAGAAATACGAAGTCCGGGGTTTCATATCCTCGGGACAAGATTTATAACCATTACTTGTCATCAATGAATACGATCACGAACATATCAAGATAGGGCCTGAATACAATATTCATGAGATCCATAAAAGCTGTTGGGGCATTTGTTAGCCCGAACAACACCACCAAGAACTCAAAGTGACCATATCTTTTCCGGAAGGCCGTCTTTGGAATATCCTTCTCCTTACTCCTCACCTGATGATACCCTGAACGTAAGTCAATCTTTGAGAAATACTTGGCACCCTGGAGTTGGTCAAACAGGTCGTCAATCCTTAGAAGCGGGTACTTGTTCTTTATAGTAAATTTTTCAACTGTCGATAATCAATACACATCCTTAAAGACCCGTCTCTCTTCCGCACGAACAGGACTGGTTCACCCCAAGGTGAAGTGCTAGGCCTAATAAAGCCCTTACCCAACAAGCCTTCAACTGCGCCTTCAGCTCTTGCAACTCTGCTGGGGCCATCTTGTATGGAGGAATAGATATGAGTTGATTTTTAGGCAACACATCAATGCTAAACTCAATCTCCCTTTCAGGAGGAAGGCCTGGGAGTTCATCTGGAAATTCATTGACCACGGGGATTGATTGTAGAGCAGGCGGCTTCGCCTCCACATTCCTAAAGTGAATGAGATGATAAATGTAACTTTTTGAGATCATCTTCCTTGCCTTAAGATAGGAAATAAACCTACCTTTGGTCGTAGCAATGTTCCCTTTCCATTCGATGACGGGTTCATCAGGAAATTGAAACCTAACAATCTTTGTACGAAAATAAACATTTGCATAGAATAAGGCCAACCAGTTCATTCCCATTATCACGTCGAAATCAAGCATTTCTAATTCAAATAAACTCGTCGAGGTTTGATGAATACAAATCATCAATGTGCAACCTCTATACCCTTCTAGCAATCATAGAATCTCCTATAGGAGTAGATACCGCAAGTGGTTTACTTATCAATTCAGGTTCAACCGCAAACTTATTAGCCACAAAGGGTGTAACATATGATAATGTAGATCACATATCAATCAACGCATATACATCGTAAGAAAACACATATAATATACCTGTAACAACATCTTGAGATGACTCGAGATCCTGTCGACCTACTAGAGCATAGGTTTGATTTTGAGCACCACTCGAACTCGGCACTGCACCTCTACCTCTACCACGACCTGTCGACTGCTAACAACCCCATGCTGGAGGCCGAACTGATGAGGAAGAACCAGACATAGATCTAGTTGGCTGAGCCATACCACCACATTCTCTGTTAGGACAATCCCGCATCATATGGTCAGGCTGTCCCCAAGAATAGCACGCATCAGAACCTCGACGGCACAGTCCAAAGTGGGCCTTGCCGCAGTGATCACAACGGGGTGTTGGGGGTCTCGTCTAACTAGTATCCCTATGATATTGCGAGCCTGATGCCCGCAAACTTTTACCTGGACCAGAATAGGTAAATCGATCATACTGAGGCCTCTGAAACTATGGAGGAGCTCTAGCTACAGGTGGCGCTGAACTCCTCGAAGACTGGGCCTAACACTACCTCTGAAGTCATGAGAATACCCTACAAATCTCACTCGCTTATGTTGGCCCCTATCTTTCTCCCTATCTGCCCTTTGCTGGCGCTTATGATCCTCTAGGGTCTGGGCATAAGCCTGAATACACATAATATCCATGCCTTCCACCAATGAGGCTGTCGTGCACTAATTTATCAGATGTGGTCCCAACCTGTTCACGAACATATGCAGCCTATCACTCATCCCGGCCACAATATGGGGAGCATACCTTGCTAAAGAATCAAACTGCATAATATACTCTCGCACACTCATATTACCTTGTCTAAGGTTGAAAAACTTATCAGCTCTAGCTCAGCGTATCTCAACTGGAAAATAGTGACGAAGAAAGGCCTCAGAAAATTCCTTCCACACAGTTGGAGGGGTGTTTAAACCCCTGGATCTCTCCAAACTATCATACCAGAAAACCGCTAAATCCTATAACCTATAAGAAGCCAACTCTACTGCCTCTCTATATCTAGCATGCATAACCCGCAGTGTACATTGAACCTGGTCAATAAAAGTCTGCAGGTCCTCCTTAGGGTCTGATCCGGTAAACACTGGAGAGTCTAGATTAATAAAATTACGAACTCTCGTACTATCCGATTTATCAACAACACCGATATTCTGCCTATGATCCTAAGCAGCAACCAAGCTAGTCAACAACTGCATCGCACTCCGCATATCCTGGTCTGTAGAGCCAGACGGAGGAACTGGTGGTGCTGGGTGCCTCCTAATAACCTCTGGATAAGATGAAGTAGATGAGGTATGAGACAACATCTCACCCTGAGCCTCACTTTGGTTTGCTCTGGCTTGAGGCACCTGACTGGTACCCTCTCCCACAGCTATATCAAGTCGTCTACTAATCGCTTGCCTCCTAGTGGAAGGCATTGCTGAAACAAAACAAGGTCAATATTAGATACGAACACTAAAGACTCAACTCTACGCACGATCTAGATTCAGATAGAATGTAACAACCCTAGATGTCATGTAGTCTCCTGATTATAAATGTTGTGCGCTACACATCCATAATCAAGACTCTACTAGACAGGGCTCATAGACAACCCCTAGGATAGACTTGCTCTGATACCAAGTTGTTCATGACCCAAACTGGAGGATCATGACTACCACCCGGGCCATACTTGCTGAGCACCAACGTACATTTTATCTAACCTTATTTATTATCTTTAAGGGCAGAAGAGATAAATATAAATGGTATATATGGATCATGAACAATCAACAATGATATATAACAGCATGAACATATATCACATGAGATGACAAGACTGCTAAGAAACTACATATAAAGTACGAGCTACAACGCTGCCATGAAAGACTATACAACAAAAATTAGACAACAAGGCATACCAAATTATACATGAGTCGACACCTATCTATGAGCCTCTAAAGGAGCATAAGTGATGCAACATTGCTAAAACAGGCCCCGACATACCCATAATATCTATAACAAAAATGCATACCAAGACCACGGCAAGTCTGGAGAAGGGATCTTGCCAATAATCGCTGAACTGGGAAGCCTAATGTGGTGAGGGAGCTGCGTCTGCTTGTCTATCAGGACCTGCAGCACAACATGCAGCGCCCACAAATAAAAAGGACGTCAATACAAATAAAGTACTGAGTATGTATGGCAGGAAAGTATAAGTAAGAACAGTAATGTAAACAGGGATAAAGTATATACAACCTCTAACATCTGGGTACCTCTGAGGGCTACTGACATGAAATGCGTGATACATACATATATATACATAAACTTTTAAAACATACGCCTCTGTGGGCAACATCATCATCATATCGTACCCAGTCGTATAGGCTCAGTAAAATGTACCTGGCCACGTGGAGCTCGGTAAACCCAACTGATCATTGGTTGCACAATAGGTGTAATACCTGGCTGACTATAGTGTGGCTGACTATATATATAATGCATGTAGCACTCATTGGAATCATATTCTAAACCTTTCGGAGTGACGTAAGGTCGATATTCTCCATCACGTTATTAGGACTAACTCTTCATCAAGAATCTTATATGAATCAGTAAGTACCAACAACATTGATAACATAAGAATAAGAGAAGCAACCTCAACATCAATTGTTCCATAAGAAGGGAAACAATGTAAGTACTGTTAGCTTCTAAGAGTAGAGTATCTTTGGAGCTCGTTAATTGCATTATGTATAATCAAAGTCGTTCAAAATAAGGAAAGGGATAGCCTCACATACCTTGTATATATAATTCCCAACCTCAAGCTATGCAAATGTCACGACTCCTTACTCTACAATAAGAGAGACGACATTATCGTTATCGTTTAAGCGTCGTAACTATTATGTATCGACCATTAAATATTTTATGATGAAGCGGACAGAACCTCCCCTATATATATGACTTCACATAATTCAAAACAATCACCAAACAGCCTAACACACCGCAATCTCCTCATACACAAAACGACCACCGTAGTAATGTCAAACGACCCGGAAATGTTACGACGAACGACAAGACCACCACCATACATCTATATGGTGTTTATACACACCCTTGATCCTCCAAAACTCCACAAAATAGTAGTAAAACACGCAGACCAACAGCAACACCAAACAGTCCACAAAACAGTCCGCTACAAGTGAATAACTCGAACTCACAGCTTCCGATCACCGTTCCATGAGTTCTTACAAGTATAGAACGAATTACCATGAATTTAAAGCAGAAAAATTAGATGAAAGAGAGAAGTAAACTTACCTTACTTGTTGGATAAATCAGCCCTTGTCTTGGTTCTTCAAACTCTAAGTTTTACCCCCAATTAGAACTTGAAAAAGAGAGAAAACCAATTAAGGTTTGTGGATCATTTTGGGAGGAAGTTTGCAGGGTTTTAGGTATGGTTATTTATTATATATAATGAGGGTTTATATTTCAGGATATAATCTTTAAATGGGCTCTTTGGACGACCCGAAATTGCCTCTTTTTGGGATCTCATTTAACCAAGTAGGTGACACACCTACTTGTCACCTAGCAGCCTGTGCAGTCTCGCAACAATACATATATCTCTCTACTCTAATGCCGTATTGATAAACGGTTTAATTCATTATAAACTAGACTCACATATCTTCAATTTTGTGGGTATATCACCTCGTAATTCCAAGTAAATTAGGAGAAAATCTTAGTAATATTTGACTTAAAGTTTAAATAAAATTATGAACGTAAGTTGCGACAACTTTTGTCGACTTTTGTTTCATAACTCGTTTGACTTCAAGACGTATGATCAGATATTATATGATTCAAATACCTTAAAACAAGACCTCTTGAGAATATTAAGGACCCCTAGGTTTACCTAAAAATATGGGTTACAACATTCTTGATTCGTTTAACTTCTAATACTTGTTAATCACCCTTATACACTCTTGTATTATTTAAGACCAATAGGATTAACTTCTTATCATCTCAAAGGTAATATCTTACCAAATTTACGTCGACTAACTTATGTCATGAACCAACGTACATGAATATGGGTTGTAACAACTTGTGATTCCATGGTTGAGGTGCAAGATGTGAGTTCGGCATGTTAGCGATGGTGCAGTATGGATGACTTAAGGACGTGTTTTGTCTGTGACTTGAGTACTGCGATTTGAAATATGCGATCACATGCTTTTGGGATTTATATGTACATTGGTGTTCATATTAGTGGGATTTGTGATTGGATTACTATGTGGTGAGTATGATTTGATTGCAAGGTGTGTTCAGATTGTTCGACAAGAAGAGTTTACTTGAGATGTAGCAAGGACTATTGGGTGTTTGACTTCTGTTTGGATTTGGCGTATGGCCTCGAATTATGGGTGTGTTAAAGGACCTCTCATGTAGTTTAGTTATGGAGTGAAGTAGATCTTCATGCCGTGTTATGAGTTCAGAATCGAGGAGATTAAGTGATTGCGTATTAGTTATGACTATGGAGGAGTATAGAGAGATATCAGTTTGAGGCTAAGCAGGTGGGGTTATCTCCTGCAGGGTGTCCTGAGGTTGTGTGATCCCCTATGTTGTTTTGTAGCGAGTTCTCCTTTACCAATGAATCATATGTGTTGCAATTTGAGTTCGGTCGCTTATGAGAGTTGGCTTGACTGCAACAAGGGTGAATGCGAGATTTATAAATATTTTGAAGTACTAGATGGTTTGCGTTACAGGAGCTCAGGAAGGATTTAGTTGAATCTCACTACGGTATTATGGCAGTAATAGAGTATGGGCATCGTGGGTTATTACGTGTTTTAATCCATGGCTTTGAGCCAAGTAGGGGAGTCTGCTATCGATGAGTTGATTGTATGATTATATGCTGTATTGGTTTTGGTTTGAAGTTCATGAATTAGTTATGACTGGGGGGTTTAGATTGAGGATGACTTGAGTAAGGGAATTTTTGGATACGGGTTGTATTACACTCTATGGGTATATGGGAATCATAAAAATAATTGAGTAGTTATTCGTGAAGGATGTAGTGTACATGAAGTAGGAATTTCTCGATTGCTTAGGAGCGTAGATTAGTCTCTTGGGTGTTGGTGTGCTAATGGGGCACAGGTCGTTCGGTCTGTTGGGTCGGTTTAATCGAGATTTGAGAAGAGTGGATGACTCTCGAGAATGGTTTCAATGAATTCAAGATTTATATGTAGTGATTTGGAATTTTTAGGAATTGTATATGGCTAGAAACTGAGATTTTCATGTGATGGTGTCGAGACTCGTAGTATTTCTATATCATTGTGGATTCTACATTTCAGTATCAGGAAAGTGAAAGAATAGCTTAAATTCATAAAAGGTCTTTTCAGAGTGTATGTCTCGGTTATGGTACTTTTTGGTGGTGCTTAAGAAGGGATACAACGTTTTATGAGCCTTAGGTGTCACGCCCCAAAATCGAGGGACGAGACCGGCGCCTAACCGAATGAACCCGGTCAAGCGAACCTGATTTGCCTTTCCTATCCCACGCGTTACCCCATGATTTCAATAGACATTATTCATGTGAAATAGCCATTTGTAACTTAGCATAATCTTACAACTTGAATTCATTTCTACCCTTTTTATCATTACCAACATATGATACCAAACACTTACAAAAATACACACAACATTTACCAACGTGGATCACGATTACGAACCATACCATTACATACCCAAAATACATATGTACACTACCCACATTGTGTCTACGGAGCCTCTATGATTACAAAAGATTTGTATAATATTTGCCGGCAACAAGGCCCCAGCTATACCTTACACTACACCATAAACTCAAAATAAGGCGACATGAGCCATACGTGGCCCCAGGAGGAAGTGGGGCTCACCAGAACAGCTGACGGAAAGGAGAGGAGGAACTACTGACGGTGGGCTGACTTACCTACTGTAGAACCACCCACATTCATATAAGAAAATTTAGCGCCCCCGGCAAAAGGGACGTTAGTACTGTGAAATATTACTAGTATGTATGAACAAACTGTATCCCTCGTACAATCAAACAATACACAAGTAAGAAACAGTAATAGAACCAAATCAATCAATGCACGTGGAAAGAAGCAACCAAAATCAACAAGTTTCACAATCTCTCCCTTTCCCTTTTCAACATCACCATATTCAAGAGTTTCCCAGATTTTCATTTCGATAGTGATAACGATCACATTCCATCCTTATTACCTCGGCCTCCCTTATTACCTCGACCACCCTTATTACCTCGTCCACCCTTATTACCTCGGCTACCCTTATTACCTCACATCTCATTATCCTTATTAGTTTGTGTTGCGGCGCGCAACTCGATCCCACCCGACAATCATATTTCGTAACAACAACCACAAACAATCAAATCACAAGAATTCTTCCTTTCAAGGAACACAAGTTCATATCAACAATTCGCTATTTGAGCTCAAGGCACAATGACTCTCACCAAGCAGTAATTCACGTACATGGTGTTACCATAATCGCTCAACTCATTTACATCATTTCACAATACCCTCTTTCATTACTTACCAAGCACGGTTTTTAGCCATCATATACATTCCCACACTTGGGTACATTAACATTCTTTCATTCATTATCACATACTTTCATATCGATACCCTCGAGCTCCTCCGAGATTTTCACATAATAAGGTATGCACATCAAAACACCTTTCAAAATATCATATAGCACGGTAGTATAGCAATCAACTAAGACGATCAGAGAATAGAATCTTACGTCTCAACATATTTGAACAATCAATTCACAAATTTTCAAACAAGGTACTCATACCGTATACTCAGACCCAACAAGAGGATTCTACATAGGTTAAATTTAGCCATACATACCTGGGTCGAAATCCCTTTTAACTTTTACTCACAAATCACCGAACCGACTAGTACCGCCAATCTAGTTCACAATTAAACATATTCAACTCAGAATTTGAAATCATGCATTCAATTTGAACTCTTTTAAGCATTTTACCGAATGCTATGTGACCCCATTAGATCACCACCCCTTCTTTGCGAACTTTACCCCAACCCACTTCCTCTTACTAGATTATGGACATTAATGAGCATGCATGCAAGGTATCAACTTATATTTTCAAGAACCAATTCATGAGAGTCACCTTTTGTTTAAAACCTGAAAACTAATGAAAAAGGGTTTGGGGATCCTTACCTGTTAGAATGAAGAAGAAGATGATTACTCGAAATTTCTAGGCCTGAGTGACTTTGAAAATCCAATTGATAAAGATGAAGCTTTCTCTCTCAAGAACCCTCTCTCCCCTCTCTCTAATTTTGTTCAGAAAATGGTTAAAAATGAAGGGGAGGGGTGTTTTAATGAACTGGGGTCAGGTTTTAAAATTAGAAAAATAGGAGCCCAACACAAGAATGCGGTCACGAATGCGATCGCATTCTTGACATGCGGTCCGCAGAATCGACCGCAGAATGGCCCTCAAGATGGGCCAAAATTGAAAACAATCTGCCCAGGTATGCGACCATTGTGCGGTCCGCATACATGTTTTGTGATCGCATAGTGCATCGCATAACCTCCCTCCCAAAAATCAAAGGCAACAATGCGACAGTTATGCGGTCTGCAGAATTGAAATGTGATCGCATATTGGACCGCATAGTTGTCCTCAAATGGGGCAGTGATCTTCCCGTGTATGCGACCATTATGCGGTCCGCATACATGTTATGCGATCGCATAGTGCGTCGCATAACGCCTACTTTCTGAAAATTTTTATTCTTTAAGTCCCGGGGGTACTTTTTACTTAATTTAGGTCCGTTTTAAAATTTTCCACAATAAAAACAACTCGGGGGGAATTATTTTAAACAAGAAAATTTTACGGGTCTTTACATTAGGGCGGTGTGGTTCTATTGTAAAGTTCGTGGGGCAAGTTTTGGTTAAGGTTAGTAAAGTTCTAACAAGAAGAAGTATCAATTTGAAAGCAATTCGGAAGGAACTCGGAGAGATTGGGGACAACTTGGTAGTAGGTTGGATTAGTAAAATAAAAGATATGATCTGTTCTTTGGGTACTTGAGATGTGGTGAGTTTCTATAGGTGCTTCGGGGAAATGTTCTTGGGGTTTTAACGGCCTGCATAGCTTGGTTGAGTTAGAGGGATTCAATCATGACGGTTTGGTTAAGTACAAATGGATTTCAGAGAGTTCTTGATGGTTTCTACCACGATTTGATATGTATATTTCCTACTTGTGTGTGGGGCATGTTGCATATTGTGATTTCTCCAAGATGAAGTCAAATGGAAAGTTCTTGGCTAATTGAGTATGTAGTTTCTTGTGACTGGGAGTGGATTATAAAGTTCTCGTATTTTTTTCATATGATGGCATGTGCAAGGTCGCAATTCAGTTTTGAAAGGAAGGTCCTGAATTCTTAGGAAGCATGGACGATCTCAGATGATTAGATAGATGATATTACTATTAGATATGGCTTGATAAGGGTATAAGTTTCATAAGGGGAATTGTGTTTTGATTTATGGATACTTCATTGGTGTGGCGACACTCTCCTGGTTGATAGACTGTTGATGTTCAAATTTTGCTTTGTGGCACAGAAGAATTTTTGAAGTATTCCTCGTGGGATGGTCGTGTATGAGAGATGTGTTAGATATTCGGAAGGTGGAGTTGGGGTCGGATATGGTGATTCGTGTGCCCTATAGATTTGGAGACTGGGAGTTCTCATAAGTAGATCCTTTCGTGGTTGGGATTGTGAAAATGCGGCCAAAGATAGTCAGAGATTGGGTATGCGTTATGGGTAAGTCATTGTGGATATTCGGAGGGTCGTTTATCTATTTGTGGACAACCAGAGTAGTCTTAATTAGGATGTGTAATCTTCAGCGAGTTGGATTGGTGGGCTCCATAATGCTATTGTTGAGGGACGTGCTATTCGATTGTTACTAATCTTATTCGTGTTATGAAATGATTTATGAGTTACTCTTCTATGGTACGAGGAGTTATGATTCGTTGGTTTTAGGCACACATGGTGCGGTCTTATTGTGGTCTTATAGCGGAATTTGAGTGAGATGAGTAATTAGGTATTTCATGATTGGGGGCGTACTGGTTATGTTCTTTCGAGTTTTGTGTGGAATTATATCGTCTGATTCTCCATGGTTATGGTAATGCACTTTGGGTACTTGATGTCGAAGTTCGCGTTGTTATTGATTTTGAGCAAGGAGGATCGAGGTATATAATATGGACCAGTGTTTGGATGGGGTCACGCATTACATCGAAGTTATGTTGAGATATGATCCTTTGTGTTGGATTCGTGTGTTTTAGTTCTATGGTGTATGCTAGGCTCTTAGCATGGTGTTGTGATGGTACTTGTTAAGCTGGCAGAACAGTCCTCTCGTTTGAGGCATTTTCAGGGTTGAGTACATCTGAAATGTTGTTATTTGGTGCACGGGTTGCACAAGTTGTGGCTTCAACCTGTATTGACGTGCCATGTCACTGGAGTGATTATGTTAGGTGAGAAGAGGTCATCGTACCTAGAATGGGTGCTATCGGATCTGGTTGAGGTATATTTGCAAGGATATTGATGTTGATCGACTTAGAAATTTGCTATAGTTCCTATTGAAGGAGAGGAAGTTCCATAACTTGTTGATCCGACGAATGGTTATGAGTTTCTGCGTGTTTCTTTCATCATTGGCAGTATATGAAGGTGTTAGAACGAGGCTTTGTTCGATAAGAGGTGTATTACCGGCATTGGATTGTTTGAGCAACTACCATGATTAGAAATTATCGTTATGAGTGTTTGAGTTATGTAGTATATCATGTGATTTCAACTTGGGTTAAAACTATGGCTTGATACAGCTTGTTCAGACTTATACAGTGTGTTGATGCGAGATTCTGATCTTATAGAAATATCGGATGTAGAAATTGGATTCTAAGGCTTATGGGCTATGTTGGATGAATAAATTCAGTTATGTTGTGTTATCATATCTATACGGGATAGGGTGACTTGGGATCACCCCGGGTATGTGCATGATAAGGTTACACGGCGATTTGATAGCTTTTGGAACAACTCTAGGCACGTTCGAGTACGAACATATGTTTAAGTGGGGGAGGATGTAACGACCCGACCGGTCATTTTGATCATTTGCACTTCACTCAGTTGTTTGAGGGAAGGAGTAGCTCCTTATGATGTATTATGACTTATGTGAATCGTCTATTTTGGCTTTCAGGTTATTCGGAATTGATTTGGAGGAATGATTCTCAGCTAGAAGCTTTAAATTTGAAAGGTTTGACCACCTTTTGACTTTAGAGTAATTGACCTCAGATTGGATTTCTAATGGTTCCGTTAGCTCCGTTGGGTGATTCTGGACTTAGGAGCGTGTCCGGATTGTGATTTGGAGGTCCGTAGTAAGGTTTTGCTTGAAATGGCGAAAGTTGAAATTTTAGAAAGTTTGACTGGGAGTGGACATTTTGATATCGGGGTCGGATTCTGATTCCGGAAGTTGGAGCAGGTCTGCAAGGTCAATTAAGACTTGTGTGCAAAATTTGAGGCCAATTGGACGTGATTTGATAGGTTTCGGCATCGATTGTGAAAGTTGAAATTTCAAAGTTCAATGATTTCAAATTGAGGTGTCATGCGTCGTTTCGATGTTGTTATGTGTGTTTTGAGGCATCGGGTAGGTCCATGTTATATTATGAGACTTGTCGGTATGTTTGGCAGGGTCCCGTGGGGCTCGAGTGAGTTTCGGACGAGATCCGGATAATTTTCATTTCATGCTGCATTGCTAAAGGTTTCTGGTTCTGGTATGACCGCACCTGCAGCTGGTTTGTGCAGGTGCAATAGTCGCAGAAGTGCTTGTGGAGTCTAGAAGTGAGAAGAGGTTGGGTGAGGAAGACCGCAGAAGCGGATTTTTTAGCGCATCTATGTGCGTGCAGATGCGGGACTTAGAATCGTAGGTGTGTAAGGCTTCACAGAAGCGGGATTTGGCATCCGCAGGTGCGGGGATTTCTGGGCAAGGTTATTTTCGTAGAAGCAAAGTTTTACTGCAGATGCGATAATTTGTCCGCAAATGCGGAAAGTGCTGGGCAGAAGCTATAAAAATCGAGGGTTTTGTTCTTTCTTCATACTTTGAGAGACTCGGATTGAGGCAATTTTTTAAGCAAATTTTATCAAAAGGATTGAGGTAAGTGTTCTCAACTCAGTTTTGATTTCATTCCATGAACCTATTTTCATTTTTGGCAATTGGTGGATGAATGTTAAAAAGGAAATTGGGGGTTTTGGCCTAAAGTTTTATAATATGAATTTTTGAGTTTTGATCATCGAATTGGAGTCGGATTTGAGTGGAACATGTATGGTTGGACTCGTAATTGAATGGGTTGTAAGATATTGTGAGTTTTGTCGGGTTCCGAGGTACGGGGCCGGGTTGGGCTTTTGGGCTAATTTCATGCTTTGATTCAAGATTTGATCTTTTATGATTGGGATTGATTTCTTTAGCATTGTTTGATGTATTTGAATTGTTGTTGGTTAGTTTCGAGTCGTTCGAAATTCAGAACGCGCGGGATGGCATCTTTGGAGCATCTCTTGGCTTGCTCGGCATTGGTCTTGGCTCGTTCGAGGTAAGTAACTCTTCTAAACTCAGTGTTGAGGGTGTGAATCCCTAAGAAATTCGTATGATGTGGATATTTAGAGGTGACGCACATGCTAGGTGACAGGCGTGTGAGCGTGCATCGTCTGGGATTGAGAATTGGTCCGTCCCAGGAGACTGTAAAGTCGAATAGCCCATTGTTATTACCTGTTCATTCTTGTTTTTGAGTTATTGATTGTCTTACATATTACAACCCATGCTTAGGCTATATGAAACCCTGTTAGGACCCACAGTGGTCATGAATTTGTTGTATTGACTGCTAAATTGTTGTCTTGTACTCAGTCACCGTTTACTTATGCATCATATCTCAGCTCTCCCTCATGTCATGATTAATACTTGTTGTATTCTCTTTTTGGGCTGTTTATTATGATATTCGTGAGGCTGGAGAGGCTAGTAACTGATATAGGGCCTGACTGGCGGGTTGAGAACTATGGGAGATGTATTGGATCGGGCTGCACGCCGCAGTAATATTGGATCGGGTTGCACGCAGCAACAAGCCTTTGGGCCATTTTATTGGATTGGGTTGCACGCCGCAGCAACACTTGGATCGGGATGCACGTCCCAGCAATATATGGATCGGGTTGCACGCCGCAAAAATATAGCGCTTGGGCTGAAGGAGCCCCTGCGGAGTCTGTACACCCCCAGTGAGCGAAGTCGACTTTGTATATGTATGGATCGGGCTGCATGCCGCAACAGTTATTATACAACGCTGAGTGATTTAGTATGCTGGGTATTTAGCTTAGTGAGAAAGGATGAGAGGCAGTGAGATTTAGTACTCTGAGAGTGTGTGTACATGATTCATCTTTGAGATACATGGATTTTACATGCACACATGGCATACAGGCATAGAGATGCATTTTTCCTCATGCTATATAGTATTACGTAATTCATGACTTATTATACACATTGATATGTGGGTATAGATAGGTATTTTATACTTGTTATTTGGAAAGAAAATGAAACATTTATTCATTGTGAAAAGGATATTTGGAAAAATTGCAGTTTTTAAACTTACTCGTACTTTTGGAATCTTCGGTAAGACATCTGAGATTTTCTTTCACTGAGATATTTGAAAAGTATGACCATTTTCTAGAACTGTGAACGAGCTGGGTATTTTTACTTTTGAGATATCTCTTTTATACTTGCATTTATGTTGTTATGAACTGTTGTGGAACATTGTTATTGGACCCGACCCTGTGTTAGCTCGTCACTACTTTCAACCTAAGGTTAGGCCTCTTACTTACTTAGTACATGAGGTCAGTTGTACTAATACTACACTTCTGCACATTGCATGTAGATGTCGGTTGCAGTTGTTGCTGTGTTCGATGGTTGCGGGACTTGAAGATGTACTTGCACCCCTGTTGTAGATGCCTCCTTTATTCGGGGTAGCCTTAGATTATAAAACTTTGTTTCTGTACTTTTCAAACAGACTTTGTATTTATTTCACTTCCTCTTAGTAAACTCTATTCGTGGAAGCTCATGATTTGTACTACCAGTCTTTGGAAAATGTATAAAATTCCGTAAATTACTTTCATTTAATTGCCTTGTTAATATAATTTAAATTGGATAATAATTAGTTGTCTTACCTAGCGGGTCGGGTTAGGTGTCATCACGACTAGTGGATTTTGGGTCGTGACATCTAATCTCTTTTACTTTTCATGCATTGGAATATTTTTCGATGATAACCGATCTAAATGGTTCAATGCCAAAGCCCTCGTATATAGGTTATAATCTGTCGTCTTTTATAAATAAATAAATAAATAAAATACTGAAACATGCAACCTCACCTTTATATGATGTAGAGATCGTAAAATTTCTATAAGGAAGAGGGTGCTGCAGTAGCATAGAAATAAATACTTGTGTTTTTTTTTTAAACGGTAATCAACATAAGAAATCCATTGATCCGGTGGAATTCCCAATGGAACACTATCCATTATCTCATCTCTGCTCTTAAGTGGATCATAGACCTTATCAAACAACTTTAGCCTTTTTGCGCCCACTTCTTAAACATATCGTCTTGTATTTGACTCAGTTGTCCTAAAACAAAATCAAGGCTTCAAGAATAAACCAATAGTTATATAATTATTACATGCAAATATACAGTCTAATGACATAAAACATAGATATTGTAAGCCTCAATAATACCTTTATAAATCGATCATAACAACGGTTGAAGATTGTCACAGGTAAATCCGGCCATTTCTCAAAGTGAATTGGAAAAATGGAGAGGTTGCTAAAATTCCGCAAAAGCCCGTAAGAACGCCTTGTCCTTCACCAATAGGAGAATCCATGTCGTCAAAATCAACCACAATACGTTCTCCATTAGATAAATTTAACACGTCTGTTTTCTTCACTTTAAGTGTCTTGATAGCTCCTCGCGAATCTTAAAAGATAAAAACAGTGTGCAGTAGCACAGACAGGGGCAGACCTACGCTAGGAGTACGGAGGTCACGTGAACCCGTTAGCGTCGGAAAAATCAGCGTATATATGTTTTGTGTATATAGGTGTAGACATCAATGAACCCTTAAATATTTTACTGGTGCCCCCAAAGTCACAACATGGCCCCATGGCAGAGTTGGTTGAGTGGTGTGCTGAAGTCACCTACCCGCCCCTGTTGGCTTGGGATTGAAACCCAACTTCAACATTTTTATTAGGTTTTCTTTTCCGTAATTGATTCAATGATTGTTTTTACTTCGTATTCAATTGTTTTCTTTTTTAAATTTCATCTTTTTAAAATTTAATTATCATTTAGTACTTGTACATAATAATTAACTTAATTAATGTTTTTTTTCAAGTCCCTCAAAATCAAAAACTCCAAACTCCTATCTCTGCAAATAGAAAATTACAAACTCTTCTTTCACTTCTTTGTCATAAGTTATCATAATCGTTAAGTTTTTAAAGAGTTGCACGCTAAAATTTGCCACCAGTAAATGACATATTTAAAGATAGTGTGTAATGGCGGAGCTACTCATTAGCAAGGGGAGTCAAGTGACACCCCTTCGTCAAAAAATTACACTGCATAGATAGGTTATAATATTTTTATTTTTTATGTATATATATTGTATGTTGACTCCCCTTGATTTGTTCGCATGCTTACTTGTTTATATTTTGACTCCCCTTAGTAAAAATTCTGGCTCCGCCATTGATAGTGTGTCCCCATTACACTTAAATCCTGGGTCCGCCTCTGAGCACAGATACATAAGATTTTCTTCCACTAGAAGAACGCTAAAGTATAATAGCCATCTGAATTAAACGCCAAGCCCATGGTTCAACTCAGGAGCTCATTATATATGTCCAAACTCAGTTCGTAGTTTCTGAATTTTCCAAAGGCAAGAGAGGTGAAAAATGAGTATGCAATTACTGCTTCTAGAACCAAATCTACTGGAGAAGATGTCTCCGTTTTCGGCAACTCTTTCCCTCAACAGAAAATGTAATGCTCGTTTTTTCTTTAATTTTCGATTGACTTTTAATATAGTCTGACTAGTTGTAGTAAGCATTGTTAAATGGCTGCAGTTTCTGATGTGCTAATAAATATAATGCAGCAAGCGCTATGAAGGTGAAGTTCTGGACCGTCTTCTCACATCAATTAAGAGGTAAATATATCCTTCTCGCTGTTTCTAAAGCAATTGAAAGGAAATATATGTGAAAACTTTCCAGCTTTCATTTTCTGTATGTTTCCTTTTACACTGTACAAGCCTATTTATATACTACAAAATGAATAAAATGGACTGGGCTAGAAGAGCACCTGTCGGGCCCAAAAAAGAATCTAATAACAACCTTCCTAACAACCTACAGTAAAAATATATGCAAAAGAATGCCTTTCTGAGATTCATTAGAAGGGCGACGTAAGGCTAAGCAACCGATGTCAGGGTGGTTGTTGTCCGCCAAGTGAGGTCTCCTCCGCGCGCTAGACGAGATTATCAGTGCCGTGCGGGAAAACCAATGCCAACAATTGAGAGAACAGTAATGAGAATTGAATAAAAGCTTGATTGCATTAATGAAAGTTATTACAAAGAAGGCAACGGGGTGTTGAGGGGGAGAGACACCAGTACAGAGAATTGCTTGCTAGAAAGTTTTTGATTGCTTGATCCCCACTAATAAAGCTTAAACAAAATAAACCAACATTACAGGAATAGACAAAACTACGCTAGACAAACATAAGGAAAGTACATGGAATAAAACTACTCTAGTAATACAAAGAAAAAAAAGGACTTAGTTTTCTACAGAGGTAGAAACAGGTCCGTTGTTAGCAACTTTGTCTCAGGCATCACGATCTGTGCGCATGGCGCTGTTGGCAGCTTCTTGTGGCTGGTCGCTAGCGAGGGAAATCGGTGGGGCGACAGAGGCACATGCGGGCTTGTCACTTGGCACGGCCAAGACCACGGGGCCGTCCGTGATGTTAGGCATTGGGAGGCTTTCTAGGACGCCACGGGGCACGTCCCAGGGGTCATGGGGCACGGCTGGAAAGCCACCCATGACGTTCTCCCCCACCTGAGTTGGCGACGTCCTCGGCGCCTTACTTGCCAAATAATCTTCAATCAGGCTGTTGTAGGATTTGAGGTTTGTTCCCCTCTCCCAAGTGTTCTCCTCTGCATCACACCCTTGCCATTTTACCAAGAACTCTTGGTGATCCTTCCTGGAGGCATTAATTACCCGGTCATCAAGAATAGCTTCAGCCCGCCTTTTTCCGGTTGAGTCGGGGCCTCGAATACCGGGTATTGTGAGTTGGCTCCGTGAAGGATCCTCCGTGTCTTCCCGAAACAAATTCAATAGACTGACGTGGAAGACGGGATGGATTTTCCACCAGGCTGGGGTATCCACCCGGTATGCAACCTTCCCAATGCGTCTTTCAATGGACAAAGGTCCAATATATTTTTGCAACAGGCGAGGGTCATGGACCCCTGCAAATAAGTATAGCTTTGGGATTTTGACCATCACTTTGTCTCCTAATTGGTATTCAACAAAGCAACGATTCTGATCAGCATGCCTCTTCATTCTCTTTTGGGCTTTAACCAGATAGCTCCGCACTATCTCCATATTCTGCTACCATTCTGTTGAGAAGCTAGTAGCACAAGGAGATTTCTCCATGTTTGGTGCATTCACGGTATGTGGGAGTAGTGGTTGTTGCCCGGTAACAATTTCAAAAGCGCTTTTATTTGTACTGGAGCTCTTTTGTGAATTGAAACACAGTTGAGCAACATCCAAGAGCTTCACCCAATTCTTCTGCGATCCGGTAACAAAATGGTGGAGATATTCCTCCAACATGCCATTGAACCGCTTCGTCTGGCCATCGGATTGTGGATGAAAACTTGAGTTGTGACTCAATTTTGACCCGAGGCACTTAAATAATTGGGTCCAAGTTGCTAGTGAAGCATGAATCGCGATCACTAACAATGTCTTTGGGCAGGCCCCAATATTTGACGACATGAGAGAAGAAGAGTCGAGTTGTATCCTCTGCTGATATATATTGAGGTGCTGCAATGAAGGTGGCATACTTTGAAAACCGATCCACCACAACCAAGATAGTTGTGAGATCTCCAACCTTGGGCAATCCGGTGATGAAATCCAGCGACACACTTTCCCAAGGTCTCTTTGGAACAGCTAGAGGTTCCAAGAGTCCCGCTTGTGTCAAGCTATCATACTTGTCCTTCTGGCATAGTAGACAAGTCCTCACATACTACGCGACATCGTCGGCCATTTGGGGCCAATAATATGCATGGCGAAGCAATGCCATGGTAAGTTCTTCGCTGGGATGGCCGGCCCACAGAGTGTCATGACATTCCGCCAAGAGAGTTCTTCTCAGATCCCCACCTTTTGGAACATACAATCGGTTCCTTTTACCTTCAGGAAACCATCCTCCATATAGAACTGGCGAGTCTTTCCTTGTCCTACTAGATCAACCAAATACTGTGCAGCGGGATCCTTAATGAGTAGATCCTGTATCTGGTCCTTAATGGTGGTGGCTACTTCGCTCCCCCTTAGGGTGGCGAGTAGGCACACCGATGCTAGGTCCGTTCTGCGGCTGAGTGCATCGGCCACATGATTAGACTTCCTGCTTCGGTACTCCAGGTTGAAGTTAAATTCCGCTAGGAGTTCCTGCCATCGGGCCTGTCGGCCATTCAGCTTCGGCTGGGTCATGAAATGACTAACAACTGTGTTGTCTGTCTTGACCATGAACGATGATCCAAGCAGATAATGCCTCCAAAGGCGTAAACAATGAACGACAGCCAATAATTCTTTCTCGTGGGCGGCATAGCGCCGCTCTGCATCCTTAAGCTTCCGGCTCTCGTATGTTACGAGATGCCCGTCTTGTAGTAAGACCCCACCAAGAGCATAGTCGGAAGAATCTGTTTGTACTTCGAAGGGTTTGGCCAAGTCAGGAAGGGCCAAGACAGGGCTACTAGACATAGCCACTTTTAATGCATTGAAGGCCTCCACTCGCCTAGGACCCCGATCCCAAGGCGTGACCTTCTTAAGGGGTTCAGTTAATGGTACTGCGATGAGGGAGTAGTTCTTCACAAATTGCCGATAGAAATTGCATAGGCCAAGGAATGCCCTCAAGGCATGGATATCCTTGGGTGGAGGCCAATCAGTGATGGCTTGGATATTTTGCTGGTCCATCTTGATCCTCCCTTCCTCAATGACATGCCCGAGGAAGTCGATCTGTTTTTGAGAAAAGAAGCACTTGGATAGTTGCGTACAACTCATGCTCCCGCAACCTGGCTAGGACCTTCCGCAAGTGCTCCAAGTTTTCTTCTAGTGTCTGGCTATAGACCACAATATCATCCAAATAGACCACCACGAATTCATCAATGTACTCTTGGAAGACCTGGTTCATTAGGGTGCAAAATGTGGCTGGGGCATTAGTCAAGCCGAATGGCATGACTAGGAAGTCAAACGACCCATATCTTGTCACACAAGTCATCTTGTGTTCATCACCCTCAGCAATCCGGACCTGCCAATACCCTGACTTCAGGTCAATTTTTATGAACACCATAACACTCCCCAATCTGTCAAAAAGTATTCCATGAGCGGAATAGGATACTTGTTCTTCACAGTAATTTTGTTCAGCGCTCGATAACCCACGCAGAGGCGTAGNGCACTCCCCAATCTGTCGAACAAGTCTGCCATGAGCGGAATAGGATACTTGTTCTTCACAGTAATTTTGTTCAGCGCCCGATAACCCACGCAGAGGCGTAGACTACCATCATGTTTCTTCTGGAAAAGCACAGGGGACCCATATGGGGACTTAGAGGGTACATTGATCCTTGTGTCTAGCATTTCCGTCAATTGTCTCCGAAGCTCGATGATTTCGGGTTGTGACATTCTGTAAGGTGCCCGGGGGTGGCTTCGCACCCGGCACCAACTCAATCTCATGGTCCACAGTGCGCCTAGGCGGAAGTCGCTTCGGCATTTCCTGTGGCATGAAATCTTCGAATTCCAGTAGTAGCTCCTTTACGGGTGTAGGGAGTGGTTCCGATGAGTGTTATACCTCTTCAATACACAGGGTAGCCAGAAATGTAGGTTCATGTCTCTTGACCCCCTTTTTTAGTTGCAAGGCCGAGATGTTCTCAGCGGCCATCTTCCTGGATATGCACGGAATAATACAGGGTGTGGCCCCGTTTACCCCCATCATCAGAAGCATGTCCGCATATGGTACGGGCATGGTGTTGGTCTGCCTCAAGAATTCCAGTCCCACTATCAGCTCAAAGTCATCTATGATCACCACGCGCAAGGTGAACTTTCCTTCATAAGGCCCCATCTTCACCGGTACTCATTTTGCTATTCCACCCACTGGTTGAGGAGGTGAGTTGATAGCCTTGATATGACCCCGACCCTTTCCCACAACTATCCCAAGACGTTCCACCTGAGTTGAGGCCAAGTAGTTGTGAGTGGCACTTGTATCTATCATAGCCCGAATGGGTTTTCCATTTACCCTCAGTTCAACGAACATCAAGGTCCTCTCTTTCTTAGGAGGAGTCCCTTTATTCGTCTTCTTGGCAATTGGGCGGGGGTCCTTCTTCTTGCGGATACCAGCACTGGTTCCCTCTAATGCCTCCGAAACAGAACCAACAATTGCATTGAAGGCACCGACTACTTCGGTCTGTTCATAATCATCTGCTTCATCATCTGTCCCCTCATCATAAGCTTGATGGGCATTCATCTGTTCATGTGGACATTCATTATTCCAATGCGGTCCGCCGCAATGACGGCATCCTGAGAGGGTCTTTCTCCCCCGGTCATTTTTTTTTTATGCAGCACTGTTGCTGCATGAGGAGGGAGCCTTAGGTTTTCCTGCACTTCAGTCTCCCCCATTTCTGTTGGGGCCACCATTGTTGGATAGGCCCCCTTTGTAACCCGCTCGGACAGGAGGCTACGACCTATCCTTCCGAGTTTCCATCTGATAGTCCCCAAGGCATTCTGCTGCTTGGATTGCCTTGGGTAGGGTATCCACCCTCTGTCTTTGCAGCTCCATGCGGGCATAAGGCTTCAATCCTTCCAGGAATGTAAAGAGCTTGTCTTTGTCCCCCATGTCGCGGATGTTCAGCATGAGTGCAGAGAATTCTCGCACGTAATCCCGCACTGAATTGGTCTAACGTAGCTCTCGTAGTTTCCTCCTTGCATTGTACTCAACATTTTCGGGGAAGAACTGTAGGCGTATGGCTGCCTTCAAATCCTCCCATGTCTCCATAGCATCTTCACCGGCCCTGATGGCTTCGTACTTCACTCGCCACCAGAGCTTAGAATCACTCGGAAGATACATGGCAGCATTTGCTACCTTCTTGGCTTCTTCTAGGCCTCCCACGACATCGAAGTATTGTTCGATATCGAAGATGAAATTTTCCACTTCTTTAGAATTCCTAGCCCCACTGTATGGCTTTGGCTTAGGAATCTTCAGTTTCTGTGCCAAGGGAGCGAGGTTTGCAGCACCCCCGATTGGGTTTCCACCGCCTCGAAGCAAGCCTTGTAGAGCAGCATTGACAACATTGAGCTGGCATGTCAGGTCGTCGATAGTTTGCTGCATGGCAGCCATCTTGTCTGCCTCTTGTGCCCTGTGGGCTAAATCCTCGGCGTGCTCCTATTAGAGGCCCTCGAATTTATCAAAAATTTTGGCTGCCTCAGTAGTTGCCGTTTGCTGGTCTCCTTCAGAGTCGCGACTGATGTTTTCTATGTCAACTTCAACTTGGCCCATTCTGCGGTCCAGGTCGTCCAACATTTGCACTAGGCTAGTTTTCAGTTCCGTCATCGTATCCACGATGGGCCGTAGTACGCCAACCGTCTCCTCAAGGCTGCAATGCGGTTCCCATAATTCACCGCCAACGCGTTCCCTCGTCCGATGTCGAGCCTAGGCTCTGATACCAACTGTTACGCGGTGCCTTCCTGAGATTCTTTGGAAGGGCGACGTAAGGCTAAGCAACCGATGTTAGGGTGGTTGTTGTCCGCTAAGTGAGGTCCCCTCCGCACGCTAGATAAGATTGTCAGTGCCGCGCAGGAAAACCAATGCCAACAATTGAGAGAACATTAATGAGAATTGAATAAAAGCTTAATTGCATTAATGAAATCTATTACAAAGAAGGCAACGCATTGTCGAGAGGGAGAGACACCAGTACAGAGAATTGCTTGCTAGAAAGTTTTTGATTGCTTGATCCCCCTTAATAATGCTTAAAAAAATAAACCAACATTACAGGAATAGACAAAACTCTGCTAGAGAAACATAAGGAAAGTACATGGAATAAAACTACTCTAGTAATACAAGGAAAAAAAAGGACTTAGATTTCTACAGTGGTAGAAACAGGTTCATTGTCAGCAAATTTGTCTCAGGCATCACGATCTGCGCGCACGACATTGTCTGCGTGCGCGGCGCTGTTAGCAGCTGCTTGTGGTTGGGTGCTAGCGAGGGAAATCGGTGGGGCGACAAAGGCACATGCGCGCTTGTCACTTGGCGCAGCCAATATCACGGGGCCGTCCGTGGCGCTAGGCATTGGGAGGCTTGCTAGGACGCCACGAGGCACGTCCAAGGGGTCATGGGGCACGACTGGAAAGCCGCCCATGATAGAATATATGATTACAGCTGTCTACTAAATCTGATAAAAAATATCTTCTAGAACATTGGACATTTGGCTATTCCTTTAGCATATGATACTATCCACGCGTCTTCATATGGTTCTCTCCAAATTAGAAAATATAACACTTTGTCTTGGTACAACACCTTATTTCAAACTCATAGACCAGATCGAAAAATGAATCAACCACATTCATCACTAGAATTAGATTCACTAGAGCTCGAAATAGCCTTTCTGTCAACACCTCCCCTCAACTGGGAGGCCGGTGAACGGACTCCCAACTTGCCCAAAAGAGATCGGAGAGGAGGTCCAGCCAAAGATTTGGTGAAGAGATCAGCAAGCTGGGAGGAAGAAGGCACAAAAGAAAGGGAAATAAGACTATCTAGCAATTTTTCACGAACGAAATGGCAATCAAGCTCAATATGCTTGGTTCGTTCGTGTTTAACTGGATTTTTTGCTATATGAATAGTTGTCTGGCTGTCAAAATGAAGCGGAATTCGAAGAGAAGGCAATACAGAGAGATCGTGGACAATATGAACTACCCAAGTGAGTTCTGCAACAGGGCGACGCATCAAACAGTATTTGGCTTCAGCAGAAGAGAGTGCAATCACTGGTTGTTTCTTGGGTTTCCATGAAATTCGACTTCCGCCAAGGCTCAGAAAAAATCCACTAACAGAACGTCGTGTGTCAGAGCAAGAAGCCCAATCGGAGTCATAATAAGCAAGTAATGCCAAAGAAGGCTCCTGGACATAAAAATTCCTAAACCTGGATCTCTACATATGTATTTTAAGGTACGAAGGGCAGCTTGAAGATGATCCTTACAAGGTGACTGCATATACTGACGGAGAGTTTGCACTGCATAGGAGAGATCCGGACGAGTATTTGTTAAGAAATTTAACTTTCCAATGAGGCGTCTATACACAGCCGGGTCAGGCAAAGTAGACCAAAAACAGAGGAAAACTTCACATTAGCATCTAAAGGAGTGGAGACAGGCCTAGATCCTTGGCAATTAAATTCAGACAAGAGCTCAAGAGCAAATTTTCGTTGTCTGATCACCAATCCACAAGATTCGTGAAGCAATTCCATACCAAAAAAATAATGAGCCCGACCATGATCCTTAATTCGAAATTCAGTATCAGGAGAATGCTTGAGCTCAACGATCTCTTCTTGATTATTACCGGTAATCAGAATGTCATCAACATATACTACCAGAATTGTCACAAGATAACTCGAAACTTTGAAGAAGACACTATAATCATTGAAAGAAGAACTGAAGCCTCTTGTGCGTAAAGCAGAAGAAAGGTGAGCATACCATTGGCGAGATGCTTGTTTAAGGCCATAGAGGGATTTGTGTAGACGACAGACATGAGAAGCGAAAGGTGGAGTGAGCCCAGGAGGAAAGCGCATGTACACTTCTTCATCTAAATCTCCATGAAGAAAGGCGTTGTTCACGCCAAGCTGGTAAAGTGTCCAATCCTTCTTCACAGCGATACTCAGAATACAGCGAATTGTAGTCATCTTAATCACCGGTGAGAATGTTTCTGTATAGTCGATGCCTTCCCTCTATGTATCCCCCTTATTACCAATCGTGCTTTGAGGCGCTCAAGGGTACCATCTGAATTTAATTGAACTTTATAAACCCATTTGCAGGGCAGGGCTTTCTTACCTTCCGGTAGAGGAACCACGTCCCAAATTCTATTGGAAGCCAAAGCTTCATGTTCTGTTGTCATCGCAGATTTCCAACCCGGATGTAAAGTTGCCTGCTGGTAAGAATACAGTTCTTGTATTTGGCATATAGGAGTAACAAGATATTGGTTCTCTTGTGAGAATGCATTAAAATAAAATGAGTGAAAGTGAAGAAAAGGGGGATCAGAGGAAAACACAGAGGAAGCATTATTACAAATGTAGTTTGATAAGTACTTAGGAGGGTTGTGATCCCTTTGCGATCTGCGCAATACTTGAGTTGATGCCTAAGATAACATGTAGTGATTAGAGCTACTAAAGGACTATGACATCACCATTCTTTATCATATGGGGAATGTCAATGTGGTGGCTGATGCTTTAGTAGGAAGGCTGATAGCATGTGGAGTCTTGTTTATATTCCATTTGGGGAGAGATGCTTAGAATTGGATATTAAGGCTTTGGCCAATCGATTGGTGGTCTTGGATATTTTGGAGCCTAGCCGGGTTCTTTCTTGCGTAGTTTCACGGTCTTCTTTGTTCGAGCGCATCAAGGTGCACTAGTACAATAATCCCCACTTGCTTGACCTAAAGGAAACAGTGCAGCACAATGATGTTAAGAAGGTCACTATTTGAGATGATGGGGTATTGAGGATACGAGGTCGGATTTGTGTTCCAAATATGGATGGATTGCGATGGTTGATACTTGAGGAGGCCTAAGTTTTTGGTATGCCATTCATCGGTGGGGAGAGGGGGCAAAGATGTGTCAGGATTTGAGGCAGAACTATTGGTGGCAGAGGATGAAAAAAGATATTGTTGAGTATGTTGCACTGTGTTTGAACTGTCATCAGGTGAAGTACGAGCATCAGAGACCCAGTGGTTTGCTTTAGAGGCCTGATATTCCGAAGTAGAAGTGGGAGTGTATCACGATGGATTATGTAGTTGGACTTCCACGGACCTTGAGGAAACTAGATGTATTATGGGTTATTGTGCACAAACTGACCAAGTATGCATATTTCATTCCAGTTGTGCCTACTTACTCTTCAAAGCAGCCGGCTCGGATTTACATTCGTGAGATTGTTTGCCTTCATGGTGTGCCCGTGTCTATATCTCGGATCGAGGCACTCAATTCACATCATATTTTTAGAGGGCAGCGCAGCGAGAGTTGGGCATGCATGTTGAGATGAGTAAAACATTTAATACCCAGATGGACGGATAGTCCGAGTGCACTATTCTGATCTTGGAGGACATGTTACGTGCCTATGTTATTGATTTCGGGGGTTCATGGGATCAATTTCCACCATTAGCAGGGTTTTCCTACAAAAAGAGTTATTAATCGAGTATCCAGATGGCTCCTTATGAGGCGTTGTATGGGAGGCGATGTCGTTCTCCAGTTGGTTGGGTTGAGTCCGGGGAAGCTAGGTTGTTGTGCACTGATTTGGTCCGTGATGTTTTGGAGAAGGTAAAGTTGATCCAGGAGCGACTTCGTATAACATATTCCAGGAAGAAGAGTTATGCTAACAGGAAGGCTCACAATGTTGCATATATGGTGAGGGAGAAGGTTTTGCTCAGAATTTCACCAATGAAGGGTGTGATTAGGTTTCGGAAGAAAAGTAAGTTCAACTCTCTATATATTGGCCATTTTGAGGTACTTGAGAGAATTGGAGAGGTGGCTTACAAACTTGCCTTGCCACCTAGTCTATCAGAAGTTCACCCAATGTTTCATGTATTTGTGCTCCAGAAGTATTATGGTGATCTGTCACATGTTTTGGACTTCATCACGGTACAGTTCGACGGAGATCTGACTTATGATGTGGAGCCGGTGGCCATTTTGGATCGGCAGGTTCAAAAGTTGAGATCAAAGAATAGTTCATTAGTGAAGGTTCATTGGAGAGGGTAGCCGTTCGGGGAGGCTACCTGGGAGACCGAGGAGGAGATGTGGAGCAATTATCCTCACCTATTTGAGACTCTAGGTATGATTCTAGACCCGTTCGAGGATGAACATTGTTTAAAAAGGGGAGAATGTAACAATATAAATGGTTGTTTGTATACTTCAACCTCGTTTTCCCTATTTGATGCTTTACATATATGTATTTGTGGTTACGTAACTTGATGGGGTGGTTGTTTTCGTTTTACGAAAGTTGTGGAGTGGATTGGGACACTTAATTCTAAGGTTGGAAGTTTAAGTGGAAAGAGTTTATCGAAGTTTGACTTTTGTGTAGACGACTATGGAATGGTATTTGATGATTCCAGTAGCTTTGTATGGCAATTTTGGACATAGGCGTGTGTTCAAATTTGGATTTGGAGGTCCGTGGTTGGTTTGGTACTTTTCGATAAAAGTTGGAAAATTGAAGGTTTGGAAGGTTGATAGGTTTAACCGAGAGTTGACTTTGTTGATATCGGATTCGGACTTTGGTTCCGGTAGTTGGAATATGCTTGTTATTCATTTTGACTTACATGCAAAATTTGAGGTCATTCAGAGTTGCTTTGATATGGTTCGGCATGAGTTTTCGAAGTTGAAGTTCACTAGTTTCATTAGGCTTGAATTAAGGTGCGATTCGTGGTTTTGATGTTGTTTAAGGTGCGATTCGTGGTTTTGATATTGTTTTATGTGATTTGAGGCTTCGAGTAGGTTCATATTATGTTTAAGGACTTCTTGATATGTTTGGAAGGGGTCACAGGGACCTCGGGAGTGTTTCTGATGAGTTGCGGATCATGTTTGGACATAGAGGTTATGGATGGAGGATTAAGGTTGTTGGTATTTTCACATCTGCAGTGGGCTTGGCCGCAGATGTGGAGCCATGCGGTGCAGGTTCTTGATCGCAAAAGCAAAGGGGGAGGCTGCAGAAGAAGTCCACAGATGCAGATAGTTGGGCGTAGATGGGAAAACGCAGATGCACAATGGAGTCTACAGATGCAGAGCCGTAGAAGCGGATGGGTGTGGAGTTAGTGGTTTCCCCATCTTGGAAGGAATTTCCACAAATGCGGTGTCGCAGTTGCGGTTTTGATGGACAAATCTTATAATCGAGGGTTTTAGTCTTTTTCTCATTTTAGGAGTTGTGGAGCTCGGCTAAGGGCGATTTTTTGGAGTGGTTTTCACCATAATTGAAGAGGTAAGTAAAGTTTAATCACTTTTGATGATACATATTGATTACCCATTAATTAGTACACCTAGTTTATGTGAATTTAAAGTGAAAGTTGGGAATTTTATACTATGTTATTGAAGAGTGAGATTTGATGATTTGAGGATCGATTTGTGGATGGAATTTGGTGACACATATATATTTGGACTCGTATCGAAATGGGTGTTCGGAAATTTTAAGCTTGGTCAGGTTCTGAGGTACGTGCTTGAGGTTGACTTTTTTGGTTGACTTTCTGATTTTTATTGAATACCTTAGCTTTATTATGTGGGATTGTGTCCTATGACTCTTAGTGATGATATTAAGTTGTTTTGGACCAGATTCGATTCGCTCAGAGGACGATTCGTGTGGGAAGGAGTTTTTGGAATATTGATATCCGCGTTTTGAGGTAAGTCATGTATAAACATGGATTTGAGGGTAACTAACCCTTGGAACTATGTTATATGAGGTTTATTGGGGTAACACATGCACTAGGTGATGGGTGTGTGTGCGTCCACTTGAGTATTCATGATTTAAGGTGGTTGTTAGACCATTATGAGATTCATTTGCTATCATACCTCATTATATCCGTGTTTTCTAAACATGTATGATTGTTTGAGTTCTGGTTCATATTGAAATTATGTGTTATTTGTTTGAGACATGATAGGGATATTCTTGTTGTGCTGATCTATTTGCCTTAATTGCACACATACTCTTAGTCATGATGCTATATACGTGTATGATATCTCTGTCTCGGTACTTTCTTGTTTGACCCCTCTCATGTTGTTGATGCCTCATATGTGCAACATTGTTGAATGGAGTACTGTGAGATGTGTTTAATTGAGACTTTAACGGTTTATGACTATGTTTGCGCCATAAAATCGACCTATTATTGAGTTTTGAAGTGACCCGTACGCCAGGGTCATATTGGGCTAAGTAGTGCCGATTTAGGGTGATGCATGCACCAGGCTCCACTATTGGGCTATATGAATATAATTAGCGCTTGGGAAACATCTGCCCCTCCAGAGCCTGTTATACCAGCAGCGAGTACAAGCACAATGTTATATATACGTGCTTTGGTGAGAGGCATTTACGCCAGGCACCCGTACAGTGCTAAATGTGGTTATTCTTGATGGTTCACTGTGATGATATTGGTTTGACATATATATTTGACATGTAGGCATAGAGATGTACTTTCCTCATATTAGCTGGTAAATGAAATTTTTATCTGTGTTGGGCTTTAATAGTTATACTTGGAAAGCATGTCTAAATTCCTGAAATGTAACGAATTGAATATGATATCATTTAGCTATTTACTCATATTGTTCCCTTTATATCCTTAGTTGGTACTGGTTATTGATATTTGTCTTTGACTGTTTCGTCTGAGAATGTCATTTCTTTCAGTCTAAGGTTAGGTTTGTTATTTATTGAGTGAATGAGGTCGGTTGTACTCATACTACACTCTGTACTTCGTGTGCAGATAGGGGTACTACCGGACGAGGTGATTTTTAGAGTTGTGTTGCTACCAGCTTTTCGGAGACCACGAGGTAGCTACTATGTCGTCTACGGACCTTGAAGTTCTCCTTCATTTAGTTCCATGTTACTGTTCTATTGTCCAGACAGTTGTGTTGAGTATTTGGCTTGGTATTTTAATATTCAATAGTGCTCATATACTCGTTGACACCAGATCATTGGGATGGTTGTAGCAGTCACTACTAGAAAATAGGCTTATGGCAACAGTGCAAAAACCGCAACAGGTACGAAAACCATTGAGATAGACCTATTGCAACATTTTAGCAACCTTTCCACCAGATCCCGTAACAATAGGTCTATTGCAATGTTTTTTTTCAAACGGTTTTTTTCAACGGTTTCCAAACCGTTGCACGGGCCTATCTTTTACAACGGTTCATTAATCGTTGTCTTAAGCTTATCTATTGCAATGGTTATTTAGTCCAATGGCACGGTTCTAAACTGTTGCAATATCAATTTGTGGGATGGATTTTAGGCTATTTGTTGTGATTCTACAGCAACGGTTATCGTTATATATTGCAACGGTTCATAAGAACTGTTGGAATGGTTTACTTTTGTTATTGCAACGATTATGGAGGCTATTTTGTACGCTATTTAGTTATAAATAATTACTTAAATAGAAAATAAAACACACAACTTTATATAAATCATGAAACAAAAAGTATTCATCAAAAAATTCCAAATATTCAACTAGTATTATTAAAATCAAAAAGAAAAATATATAATGTTACAACTCAAGAGATAGCACTATAAATTAGCAAGTAGTTCGAAAATAAAGGATTCCTAGAACATTTTAAGATCTAGCAATGATCAACCAATACACTAATGAAAATTCTTCAATGTCATTCATCCTTCATTCATTTTCTTCACCTACAAAAGATGATAAATATGATTCAGCAAAATTTTCACAGAAGAATATATTCCCAATATATATGAAAAATACTCATTAGATAGCATGTACATTAGGCATGTACAACAATATTAAGATTTTCTACAGATTACGTATTATATTGTAAGGTAAAATGTACATTTAAGAAATTCTAACTTAAATTAGCAACATAAATGTGCACCATTACATCCCTTGGACAAATATTGCCACCTAAAGCGAAAAGGTTATTATGCTGCATCTTATTATTTCCCCTGCCTCTCAATAAAAGGGATGAAGTTCTAGAGTTCATCTACGTCTAGACAGAAAGTTAGCTCATGCTACTAAAGCATAATAGTGTTGATAAAGTGTTTCATAGAATGAGGACACATCTTAAATTTTGAGTACATATCAGCATAGTCACTGCCATTAAAGCAAGAGCTTCGGAACTCAAACACACCAAACAAGGGAATCCAGCAACCAAGCATATGCCACTCTAAAACTACAAACAATACATGTATTATATCTAATTATCACAAATTCCACAAGAAAAGTGATCTTTTGGGCGAACTCTCGTAGCGACCTTTATAGTCGCCACAAAAGTGATGGTTTCTGTGGCGACCCAAGTAAGTTGCTAGTAAACGTTATAGCATTAGTGGCGACCATTGAAGTTGCCTTTGAAAGTAAACATTCAGTGGTGACTATACTTAAGTTGCCACTAATGCCCTAATTCCGCATAGGCAAAAATCAGGTTCAGAAAGATATTGTAGCGACGTTTTAGAAATCGCCATAGAAAGAGCTCTATATCTTTTGTACAAAAATTTAAAAGTAAAAACTGACTGACTTTCTGAAATAATGAATCAACTCCTGTCAATTCCAATTACCTCCAATCTCTTCAAGTCCAACTCTCTCACGCCACTATATCTCTTCATTTGACTTCAACTTCAACACCACATTCACAAACACCCAATGATGTAAGATTCACTGATTCTTACCACCGAGAAGAGAACCCTGCACAAAGAACCCTAAATCATCTCTGACTTAGAACGCTAAACCATATCAAACTCCTCTTTTCCCTGGCGATGTAACCCTGGAAAGGTAGCTACAGCCTACAATCGGCAAACATATTTGCATCTTTCGGATATACACGCCCCATCAGTTCTCATTAACGTTGTAAACAACATCGAGATAGGGTACTTTACCCTTTTTCTTGTGTCACTTGTCGATTTTCTTATCCCTCAAGAATAGATCGGGTTTGTTGCTGTGTTTCCTCTCAAGATCTAACTTTTGAGAGCTAATGTGGTGTGCATTAAAACCTAGAAGTGTCGGATGGTGTCTACCTGAAGAGCTTCGGTTGAAGCTTCAAGAGTTCTGTGGTTTTTTAGAATGCCAAAATTGTACAAGGTCCATCTCTTCCTAGTTCAATCTTTTATTCCTCAAACTTAAAATCGGGTAAGAATATTTTGTGTTTGTTTTTTCATTTCTATGTTCTTATTAGTTTACAATTCCTATTGCTCGTAAAACAAAGTCAGTAAATATATTTTTTGTACATGAGTTTTTTGCTTCTTTATTTCTTTCTATCTTTTAATTAGTATGCATATTTTATTATGGTATCTTAGGTTTCATCGTGAACCTAGAAAGGGTAAATCGAAGTTCAGCCATTTTTGGCACTGTCTTTGTTGAACAATAGTGAAGGCAATCTGAAAATTGAGGTTCATACTCCAGAATTATTTAATTTGTTTAATTAAAACTTCTTCTTTCACACAATTATGTAATATTGCTTAACCACAAGTCAGTTTTCTATTGTAGTCTTAAAGCTCTGTATAACATTTTGCTATTCTGTGATATGAAGAATCACTTTTATGAAGTTGAATTTAATATAATTCCTTATCTCAAAATTCATGCACTCTTTTTGGAAGATAATGACCAATTTAAACAGGAAATCTTGGTTTATATGATTAGAAATCTCTCAAGCTCTTTTAGGTGCCAAAACCTCTATCATTGAATCATTTTACTCATTTTCCGTCTATCTATTAAGCATTTAATTTTTCTATCACAATATTGCAGTTAAGCAAACTATCCACAGGAAAAATATTAGGGGTTTCCTTTCATTTGTATAGTTATTATGGATCTGTTGGGATTATTATCTTTATACTAGTTCTACTGATCTCCCTATTGACATTTCAAACACTATGCACAGTTTCTTTGACATGTGAAAATGAGCATGGGGATCTTTGGACTGATTTCTTTCTCACATGGGTGATGTTGTTCAAGTTGACACTTGGGTAGCTGCATCAGGGAAGAATGGTATGCGGAGAGATTGGCTTGTCCGTGATAGTACTACGGGGCATGTATTGATGAGAGCATCCAGGTAGGGCCATTATTGTTTAATCTACTTCAGTTTGATTAAATTTTTACACAATGAACATTTACAAGCATATTATTTAGTTATGTTCGATGTAAAATGATTTTATGTTTCCATTTAGGTTTGTCTCCTTGTGGTTGTAACCTTCTTTTTGGATTTGGCTGTTTTATGATCAAGCCATAGTTCCTGATCTCGTCTGTAGTACGTTTGGTGGCCAACCATGAAACCCTTGATCTATTCATTGTTTCATAACTGTAATTAATTTGTTTCCCTTTGCATGCAGCTTGTGGGTGATGATGAATAAGGACACAAGGAGATTATCTAAAATACTGGAGGAGGCTCAGGCTGAAATTGAAGATTATTCTGTTGATTCACCTCCTGTTATTGACGATGACAACAGGAAGTTACCAAAACTTGACGAGACAACAACAGACTACATTCGAACTGGTTTAACTATAATTAGAAGGATTCTTCACTGGTGACTATGTCATATCTAAGGACATCCTTTAATATCTTCTGATTTTTTTAATTTACAGCCAAGATGGAGTGACTTAGATGTTAACCAGCATGTTAATAATGTCAAGTACATTGGCTGGATTCTTGAGGTAAATCCTCTTCCTTTTCCTCCTCCATCCTTTAAAGTATTTTCTTCTTCCCTGTTGTTGCTTGTAAAATATTTTTGCTTATGATTAGGGTACGTAGTCGGTAGCACAATAGATGTGTTTAGATTTTCATCATATTCTGAAATCGTGTGTACGATGGGGAAAGAAAAACAAAACTAAAAGATCACGTGTGTGCACATAAACCCAACCGAATTCTGTATTTTCTTGGATTCACGGTGGTACCGAATTCTGTCATTTGTTGTTCGTCATTTCTCTTGTGGGTTGTGCACCATATAGGAATAAAAAGTGTATTTTAAATCAAGTGTTTTTCTTCATATGGCTGGTAAGTACGAAATTCTCGCCAATTCTTTTATTTTTCTCTAAAACTAAAGTGAAAAACCATCTTCCCCAAGAAAATGTTCTTAAAACCTAAAACAGGAAAAGCTATATAAGCTCAAATGAGCAGTGTGATTTGCAGTGTACTGAAAGACTCTTGATGGCTCGTGAAGTGTCTTTAGGTAGTTGTGGAATTCCCAATTTTTCTCATATCACTAAGGGTACATAAATAAAGAAATCTTCTCTTGAGTGCTCGAGAATCTTGGTTTTGTTGTGTCTTTATGTATTTGCTTCTATTTATCACACGACTCAAATTGTGGGACATGTCTTTGGCTGCAGAGTGCATCGATGCAAATACTGGAAGGCTGCGAGCTCGCGGTCATGACATTGGTGTACCGAAGGGAATGCAGAAGGGACAGTGTGCTACAGTCACTGACCTCTGTACTGGACAAGGGTGTCGGTGACTTGGATGACATTGGAAATGTTCAGTGTCGACTCGAAAATGGTGGAGGTTGTTAAGGGGCGGACTGAGTGGAGGCCAAAACGTTCCATCAATGGAATTGGGAGCATCGGCGGATTCCCAGCAGAACGCTTCTAGTTCCATTACTTCCAAGTGCAGGAATTGAAGTAATGTCAGTTGCTGTATGTCACAATCCCTTGTGAATCCTCCAACTTGTGCTCTTTGATCTTTACATATTGTATGCATATATATGTGTGTGTTTCATTTATATCCTTGCTTTTTTTCTTCTTTTTCCCCTTGCCTCATCTATTAAATCTTTTTCTTTATTTCTTTAGAAACTAGTTAAGTTATCAGAACTATTGTAAGTAGCCTTTGTGTCTTCTCTCTCCCTCCTTCCCCTAATCCATAAGCTTCCCATCTTTGTCCCTTATCTTGTTGTCCACTGAAAATTTGGCCTATATGGCATTGCTGAACAGGACAGCAATCAGAATATTTTTTTATTGTGGCTTTTCTTTATATATGTAATGCAATATATTGTTCTCAATTGCCATGTGGTCCATCACATTTGTCATCAACTTAGTGAATGGAAGTTCATCTTGTATTTCTTCCATCCTCCATTCATTGTATTTGGCGATGTTTGACTAGTCACAAAATTAAGAAAGACATGCTTTTGGGAAGGGAAGTCTTGGAGTAATTGGTAAAGTTGTTTCCATGTGACCAGGAGGTCACGGGTTCGAGCCGTGGAAACAGCCTCTTGTAGAAATGTTGGGTAAGGTTGCGTACAATAGACCCTTGTAGTCCGGTCCTTCTCCGGACCCTGCGTATAGCGAGAGCCTAATGCACAGGGCTGCCTTTCAATGCTTTTGGCACATATCAATTGTATCCCTAGAACAAGTAGTGATGATATTTTTATGGCCATAGAAGCATGCCATCAAGGATAAAATGAAAAAATCTAAAGTAAATTGTAGTTGCCTTGTCAAAGTGTGTTGGGAAATTGATCGTACTTTAAAATGCTCAATGTACAGAAGAAAAGTATAATAGCTGGTGCAAAGTGTCTAAGCAAAGTACTTATCTTAAGACATGCAGTTGGCTCTCCACTCATGAACTTCTCAAGCTCGAGAAGTAGGCTTTGGAACTACCAACTATACTTTGGTCATGTGGTAGATACATTAATGACCGTTGACTAATTTTTCTTTCTGTCGTTAACTTGAGATTAATAAATTATCAAATACATGTATGATGAAACTAGGATTCATAATATTTTCAAATAATTCTACTACTTTGAGACTTGTATTTCTGTACAGATTCTCGTTGTATATGACTTTTGAGAATTCCTTTTGTCTGGACTTTTTGTTGCTTATGAAGGGTGTCCCCTTTGGTCTCAACTGTCACCATAAAAAGAATCTGCATAGATAGAGTTTAGATCATGGGCATACTTTGATAATTTTGAATTTCTGATGCGCATGGATCAAACTATTTTGTACAACTTTGCTTAGTCATGTTGTCCCTTTGCTTTCTTAATTGTGTTTTGCAATGTTTATTGTGGTCACCCCTTTTACAGTTTACTATTATCTTAACTATGACATTGTCAAAGTAATTTTGTATTTTTTTCCTTAGTTACAGGGACAAGGCTCTTTAACAAATCATAAATATGGCACTTGACCAAGGAGTTTGAAGGCACTTAATTTTTTTGGTCTTATGTATATGCGTACATTGGCAATGACAATAATGTATTTCATAGTGTATATTTGATTGACTTATTAGTAATAAAAGTATGGATTCGGCTTGAGAAATATTGTTGGTGTTTGGTGGATGGATGCATTTAATATTGGCAGGCAATTGATAAAAATGTATATGTATATTAATTTCAGAAAACTAGGAAATTTGACTAGTGTACTTCTTGAAAGAATAAGTTTTAGTGGCGACTTAATTTTGTCACAAAAACAATTTGCATTTGTGGCCACTAAAGTCGCCACAAATCCTCAGGCAAGTATAGCGATGAGAGTTTCCACTGAAGGTAAAATTGGTTGTGGCGAAAATAGTTGCCACTAAAAGTCATTATTTAGTAGCGACCTCCCTAGTTTCTATTTAGTGGAGCTTTCTTTTGTGGCGACTTTTGTCACAACTAAATACAGATTTTGTGGCGACTGGCCGAAGTCGTCCCAAATGACATTCAGTTACGGTTGCACTTGCAGCAACCATAAGGTCGCTCTACAAATATTTAGTGGCGACTTTCTAGCCTTTGTAGCGACTTTTGTCGCCACAATATATCCGAATTCTTGTAGTGTTCTATTTCAACATTATACTAACATCAAAGCTTTCTTAGTTAATCAATCATTCCATTATGAATAATCTATATCCATTCTTCTCTACTTGGGGAAAATTATTTCAATACTACTTTACCTATGAACAAATACTACCCAATTGTGCCTTTGTGACTTTCCTAGTCGACTAATCAAATGATGAAGTCTATATACCAAACAAAATAAATAAAGACTAATGAAAATTTTTCATAACAGATGAATGAGATATTTAGTTCTAGGATGCACTAGATTCCAATAAAGAACAATACCTTTTTTCAAGTTGTGAAAAGATTTTGATCTAGTAGACTTGATACAAAGGTCCGCTTATTCGATTGAAAGGCAACAAGTAAAATGCCTCCGGTACCAACTTTAAATGAACATCACACCAACTGATTCATGGAGCATTAAGGTGCAACTGATGAAACCACAACTATAGAAACTTAAAGCAACAAATTGCAGCTAAAAATTAAAAGAACAACTTCGAGAATGCAGCTAATGAGCTTGTTCTCCCTTTATATGACTTTAAGAAGATTGAAAGCTAAACTTCAAACAACTAGAGATTATTCATAGAAGTTTTATTGAAAATCTAAGGCTACTTCACTAGGAAAAAATATAAAAACATGAATTTAGAGTACACAACAGAGCAATTGATGCAACTGCAAGCAGTGCACTAGAAAAGTATTTCTGGCTCAGAGGATGTGTGCCTTTCTTTTGAGTCAAAGTAAGTCGAGATGGTTCTAGTTGTCTTGATTGTGAACTATTTTCAAACACCTTATGAGCAAAATGTTACATTGGCCTGGAATTTCCCCAAAAATTCTAGATCAATTCAACAGGCTACAAACACTTCACCCTGAGGTAATACCAATAAAGCCTTGCAACTATAACCAATTACTCTACAACTTCTCTCTTAAAATAGCTCAAAGGTAATATCAAAATAGAAACAATACAGTAACCACTAAAAGCTCAATAGTGAAAATCAGTCAAGCATACCAACTTGCAAATAAAGTTTATAACTTTACTTGGATTACATATCGAGAATCTCATATCAGATGAAATATATGAAAAATCCCTATTCTTTTTTCACTCACACAGTTTGGGGTACCGAATAATATTTTAACCAAGTAATTTTATTCATTCATTAAGCGATAATATTGCAGAAAAATAAAACCAAAATAAGATTGATAACTTACCCAAGCATATAGAAGTTCGTGGTCTCACACCAGTTGGTAAGAAATATAGAGGAACCTGATGTTGACTCTTCATCGCTACCGTTAAATTTATTACCCTAGGCTTGGAATGACCTGGAAGATGCTGTGGAGAAGACATCCGATAGCCTTAGCTGGAACCTTGACATACTGCCTTTCCAGAATGGCTTGCCGAAAGGGTTAGGGTTTGAAGGGTCGAAGCTAAAAGAAAGGGGTGGGATATGTTTGATGTTTAAAAGACATGAACATAAAAGATGACTGGGAGGAATAAGAAAAAAGGCTAGGCAATGGATAAAAGAAAATAGTAAAATCGGGTTTAGTAAAATTAGATACGAAAAATATGAGGGAAAAGTAAAATCGTCCCAATAGGCTAATTTTCCAAAACACCGTCGTCGTAGATTAAGCTACTGGAACAGTTTGTGTAACCGCGACTATAGATTCATCTATGGCAACAGTTACTTTACTACTGCAACGGTTTATTCTTAGAACTGTCTCAATAGGGTCGAAAGACTTATGTAATGGTTGTAACCGTTGCAATACAAAGTCTATTGCAACGGTCTCACAACCGTTGCAAAAAATCCATTGCGACAGGCTCATTTTCTAGTAGTGAGTATTGTTGTTGTTTTCATCAATTATTTCATGATTTTTCGTTGTTGAGTTTATTACCCATGTTTATTCAAATTCGTTGTTATTTTGGGACTACTGACTTGCCTAGCAAGTAGTGGTAGGCGTCGTCGCTGCTCCGAGTGGAAGTTGGGTTGTGACAAAACTATATCATTTTTCTGCGAAGATTAATTGTAATCTAAAGACTTTTCACAGAATGGCTCCCCAATATGCGTACACATCAAAGATCAGGTTTAGTAAATTAAACAATTCTAAAAGCTGAAGAAGGATCTTCCTTAGAGAAGCATGAAAAATATTAGAGGATTGCGTAAATTAGAACTTACAAGCACATGGACAATCCCACGATAAATGGCAGTTTAGACATCTGGTTTCCACTTAAGTGGAATTATATATGAAAGATAGGATTCCTTCAAATGTACAGTTACTTTATCCTCCCTCCATTTCAATTTATTTGAACCTATTTAATTGGATACGGAGTTTAAAAAATGAAATATTTTATTTGACTGTAAATTATTGTATAAAGGTAAATTATTTCCAAATAAAAAAATGAGTCATTCTTTATTACACGACTAAATAGGAAGTAATTCACATAAATTAAAACAGAGGGAGTATACTACGTGCCCGTCAAGTTAATCGTGAGAGATGTACGGAAAACACTCAACACATTTAGATGGTTGCTTCTGTCAAATCTTATGTTAATCCTTAACGTAAACAGGCAGGTAGCCGCCAAATTCATAATCATGTATATTTCACCCTTTTTGTTTATTTTAAATTACGCGTAGCACTTAACTGCTCAAGAAATACAGCTAGGTCAATCTTACATTATGCCGAACAAATGAAGAATTCATACTTTACCTTGAAGAATGCCATCAAAATTTATTGTAGTATATTATTATCAGACTCTTTGACATAATGACATTATGATTGATAAATAATACTAGTAAATAATTAACTTGGATACTGCTGCATTCACATGGATGCAGCACAAGACCAGAAAGGGTATTACCGCCCCCCCCCCCCCCAACCCAACCACCACCCCACCCCAACCACCCGTTCTCTCTACCTATCTCTCCATGTATATTGAGTGCATTGGCAGTGATCTACAAAACGAAGGATCACAAAATGAAGTAAAGACACTGGTGTTTTGGATATCAGCCTTGACTTTCTTATCTTGTGATTGCATTTCTTATTGTTATTTTGTTTCCCACTTCAAGAAGCCAACTGACATTTGACATTCGACAATATTCCATTTCCTTCCCATTTCAGATTTGTTTCACTAGTATAAAAAGACAGAAACACCATCATTAAATGATCCGTCATTCCAATCGTTATCCGTGTCAAAACAACACAACATACCATACCACAATGACATTTTATAAGCTCAATTCTTTAGTACTCTTTATATTCTTTTCCTTTTCTTTGTTCCTACACCAATCTTATTCCATTGAAGAACAAACAAGTGATGATATTAACTGGTGGTGTAGCACCACCCCTCATCCTGAGCCATGTAAGTACTTCATGGCAGATGTTTCCCCACAGCGTTACAAACCGAAATGTAAAGAAGAGTTTCGAACCATGACCACGGAGGTCGCGTTGGAGCAAGCTCTCCTAGTACAAAGTCACGCGAAAAATGTGGGACAGCACTGCCGCGGAAAACGAAAGAAACTAGTCTGGATGGATTGTGACAAGCTCATCGACGAAACCATCCTCCAATTAAACCGTACTCTTCATGGCATCCAATTCAACTCCACTTCTTGTTCCGATTTCGATGCTCAAACTTGGCTGAGCGCCTCGTTAACAAATATCGAAACATGTCTATCAGGTTCAAATCAGCTCAATGTTTCAAATGTCCTACATCCAACTTTATCCACTAATGTCTCTCAATTGATTAGCAATTGTTTGGCTATAAATGGGGAGCTTGTGGATTCACAAAATTCAACACAAGTAAATGGATTTCCAAGTTGGGTTACGGCTAGGGAAAGAAAGTTGTTACAATCCACAACGAGGAGCTTAGCTTCCAAGGCAATTTACGTGGTGGCTCAAGATGGATCAGGGAATTTTCGGTCTGTTCAGGCTGCAATAAATGCAGCCTCAAAGAAAGTTACAAATCAGAGGACTATCATATATATTAAAAAAGGTGTTTATAGAGAAAATGTGGCTATAGGGCCTGGAATTAGTAAGATCATGTTAGTTGGTGCTGGTTTGAGATACACAATTATAACGGGTAGCCGAAGTGCCGCTGGAGGTTTCACAACTTACAGTACTGCAACTGTTGGTACGTCTCCTCTCTCTCTCTCTCTCCACTTTTTTTTTATTTTTTTTTTACTTTCTTACGTTTTGGGTAAAAAATTTAACTTTTAGTTTTAAATAGTTATGATATAAGAATGGGAATAGAGTAATGGAGAGTTGAATAGTGGAGTATCATACAAGGACCTTGTTAGAGAAGTAGCAAGTAATAGGCAAGGTCTAATTTAATTCTAGTTCATGAAGTAAAGCTAAAGATATATGAGTATACTGTTATGGTGGGGCCACTTTGCTGTAATATTCATATGCTTTAACGTGATATGGCATTCTTAGGCTTCTTCGCAAAGGCTTCTGCTTTGTTTTTATTTTATTATAAATAAAATAAAAAACGTAATTTCTTCGTTGTTTCATAACGTATAGCAATTCCCTTTCTCTAAGGATGATTATGAAACTCTTAAAAACTTTGTTGAATTAATTTCAAAATGAAACTTCCTTTATCAATAACGTCAGAGTTTACTTTTGGAAAATACCCAAGAGGAAAGCTTTAAATTTCAGCCAAGGAAGACTGAAATATCACTAAAAGGACCCTCTCTTTTGAAGTACTGCATATATTGCCATTCATTTCAGACGGAACGTTGTCACTTCATCAGCTTAGCTCGGTTTAAGAAATCGCGATTTACAATTTATATTTGACATTATCGATTGCATGTTAAGTTTTGTCCTACTTCTTGAAGAAGGATTCTTTTTCAAAGAAACCATACTGATCTAAGGGAGTGATGATCTGGGACAATAATATCAGCAATGCTTCTATATCAAATTATTCCCATGAGTTGTAACCATACTTTGTCCAACTAATACTTGTTTTTGGGCTACGTTAACCATTTTGAATAATACTATCACGTCAGCTAAGTAACTGTCCGTAAAATGTATATGACTTTACGGAAAAGCTAAATGTTATATTAGTAACCTGAAAAAATGAGGCACGTTATCTGCTGGTACTATTATAGTTAAGCTATATATATATATATATATATATATATGCTTATACTGTTACTGCATAGATGTAAATTTAAGTCTTAATCACTTCTTTAATTTTCCATAAAAATGGTGTTTCAGGGGTAGATGGAAATGGATTCATTGCTCGTGGCATCACATTCCGAAACACAGCAGGTCCAAAAAATGGTCAAGCGGTAGCTCTCCGATCAGCATCTGATCTCTCAGTATTCTACGCCTGTGGCTTCGAAGGTTATCAAGACACAATCTTTGTCCAATCCCAACGACAATTCTACAAAACATGTCATATCTATGGGACAATAGACTTCATATTCGGCAATGCCGCTGTTGTTTTCCAAAATTGTATCATTTTTGTCAGAAGACCCCTAGTTGGCCAAGTCAATGTGATCACAGCTCAAGGCAGAGGTGACCCTTTTCAGAACACTGGAATATCAATTCATAATTCGAGAATAACAGCATCACCAAGCCTTAAGCCAGTGATTCGAGCATTTCAGACATATTTAGGTCGTCCGTGGCAGGAATATTCAAGAACGGTTATAATTAGGTCTTATATTGATGGTTTGATTAATCCATCAGGTTGGTTGCCATGGCTGAATTCGGATTTCGCATTTAAAACTTTGTATTATGGGGAGCATGGTAATTGGGGTCCTGGTGCTTCGACTAGAAATAGGGTGAAGTGGCCTGGTTACCATGTTATAACCAATACAAACGAAGCTTCAAAATTTACTGTTGCGAATCTCATAGGTGGTCGCTCATGGTTGCCTTCTACTGGTGTGCCATTCACTGCAGGGCTGTGAATTTGATATTAAATTATTTGTGTAATATTCTAATTATTTTGCATTGATTATTTTGTACATGTATCGTGAACATTGTGAAATTATTCTACTCTAGTATGAATTAGTATTATTTATTCTTTTTTACTTGCTTTCTTGTTAATTTGATCTTTATGTAAGGTCCCATCCACTCCCTCTCACATATCAAAAGTTCCAAATAAATCGAAGGGAATTTTACGAAAATGTTCAAAATAAGTCCAGACGTACCGATCTCTAGTCATTAATTATAGACTTATACCAAAATTAGCCAAATATACAAAAATTGAGAACCTAGATAAATAAGTATTCTTTCTCTCCAAAAATCACACGCAAAGTTTTCCTCTCATATTTTCAAGCGTGATCAACAACATTAGATGCAAGACGGAAATAAAATTTTATGGATGAGATAGCAAACAAGATGATGAAACACAAAGGAAAAATAATTAAAGATTCCAAAAACTTAAGCAAAAATGGACCTTTTTCCAATGGTATGGTTGAAATTCATTGAAAGTTATAAACGAGTCAATATACGAAATTTGAGGAAAATTGTAGGTGATTTGGTATCAAAATTTGTTGTTAATATCGAATTTAAAAAGTTCTTCTGGGACACATGTGTCACGCATGTATCCCACCCACACATATACATGTGATACACATTTAATACAAATGTGATACACAAATGATACACAATGTGATACATATTTCATCTTTTCCATGTTCATCTTCTACATCGACTTTTTAATTCAAACTACCTCAAAACCCTACCAAATCATCACAAAAGTGAGATTCAAAATCCTTAAGATGTACCCAATCTATTCCAACAACATTCACTCAAAAGAAAGCAAAATATTTTCTTGCCACAAATAGCTAATTGGCTATTATTGGTAGCATTTAGCTAATATTGGTAATATTTTATGAATTGAATAATTTTTGTACTAATTTACTTATGGGCTAACATAACCGATAGTTTGTCTAAATCGAACCCCAATTACACAGAGAGAAATTAAAAAATAGCCAAATTTACAAGTGATCGTTCAAAAATAGCCACATTTTCAAAAGTAATTGAAATTTAGCCATTTTACAGGTTAAGATAAATCTGAACAAAAACATTGTTCAAAATCCGAAAAATACTCCAGCATAATATACTGAAATTCCAGTATAATATACTAGAACTCCAGTATATTCTAATATAAGTATACTGAAACTCCAGTATATTATACTAGAGTTCCAGTATAATATACTGGACTTCGAGCATAATATAATGGGGTTCTAGTATAATATACCGGTCCATTATAATCTGCTGGAAGTTCATACACAAGTGCTCCAATCTCCAGTATATTATGCTGGAGTTTTCCGCGTGTTGGAGTTCCAGCATAATATACTGGAAGATATACACAGGTGCACCGATTTCCAATATATTATGCTGGGTCAATCCCTGTTCCAGCAAAATATTGGTTATTTTCCTTGGCATTGCAAACGCCGGCTATTCTAGCCAGTTTTCAGACTGGTCATTCAAAAATAGCCATCGTTGCAAAGTCAATAAAAAATAGCAACTATTTTGCTGCAATAGGGACCGGTCCAACATAATATACTGGAGATCGGTGCACCTGTGTATGTATGCTGGAACTCCAACACGCGAAAAGTTCATAATATACTGGAGATTGGGGTACCTGTGTTTGAACTTACAGCATATTATGATGTACTGGTATATTATACTGGAACTCCAGTATATTATGCTGGAACTCCTGTATAGTTATGGTGGAGTATTTTCCGGATTTTGAACAGTGTTTTCGCTTATATTTGTCTTTAAATGAAAAGTGGCTAAATTTCGATTACTTGTGAAACTATGACTATTTTCAATGACAGCTTGTATATTAGAACTCCAATATATTATACTGGAGTTCCAGCAAAGTATACTGGACTTTCAGCATAATATACTAGAGTTTCAGTATAATATACCGGTCCAGCATAATATGCTGGAAGTTCGTACACAGGTGCTCCAATCTCCAGTATATTATGCTGGAACTTTCCGCATGTTGGAGTTCCAGCATAATATGCTGGAAGTTCATATACAGGTGCACTGATATCCAATATATTATGCTGGAACTTTCCGTGTTGCAATAAAATAGTGGTTATTTTTCAACGACTTTGCAAATACCGACTATTTTTGAATGACCAATCCGAAAACTTGCTAGCCCGTGTTATTTTTACCCAGTACACATGGCCGATTGGCCCAATGTATGTCATAGCAGCCAAGGCCGTGGGCATTCTAGATCAAATTCGTCTGTTCAAGTGGACCTAAACTCTTAATTAATGTAAATTTGACTTCGTTTTTAAAGCCAAGTCAAAACTCCATCCATTATTCACGACGAAAAAAAAAATCAACCAAGAGTATGCGCATGACGGAGACACAAAGCCATGTAACATTTTCGTTGTTTTTCCATATTATATATGTGAGAAAAAGAACTATTAATAAATAAGCTAAAACGTAAAGTATCACAATTGCCGTTACTATCAACAATTATGTTTACCGGCTCGTAGAACGGTACAGTTAAATTTGTAACGTGGTTTATGCACATATTAATTTGACCAAGAATATGAAATAAACAAAACAAAAACAATATTATAAAATAAACATAAAGAAAATACGAGTCTGGCTATGAATTTAGCTTTTCAAGTAGTAGAAACAAGAACAATATTAAGAACAGGAAAGGTCTACCCAAGATAATAGACACCTCATAGTCAACCTCACAATCAAGAATTACAATGTCCGCCGGAAGGATGAACTTATCAACACGAACTAACACATCATCAATAATACCCAATGGTCTCTTTATAGTCCGATCCGCCATTTGCAACCTCATAGATGTGGGTTTTGGTTTCCCAATTCCCAAAGTTTTGAACACAGAGTAGGGTATCAAGTTGATACTTGTCCCCAAATCACATAGAGCTTTGGTAAAGTCGGCGCTCCCAATAGTGCAAGGGATTGTGAAAGCGCCGGGATCTTCCAATTTCCGAGCCATTGGGTGCACAATAACATTCACTTGATGTGTTATCTTGATAGTCTCACAATTTATTGATATTTTCTTTGTCACCAAATCCTTCATAAACTTTGCATAACTAGGCATTTGTTCCAACGCCTCAACCAACAACACATTAATGGATAAACTCTTGATGATGTCAATAAACTTATTAAATTGGTTCTCACTATTTTGCTTTGTGAGCCTTTGATGGTATGGAGGAGGAGGCCTTGACATTGGTGCCTTGGCCTTTGGTACTACTGGTTATGGATGTCAATCACGTGTTCCCTAGACAGGTTCACTTTTTCTTGTGTCTCTCACACATTCTCATCAATATCAATTCTCACTTCTTTATTAGCTTGAACCACATTGCTTGATATTTCATCTTCTTGAATCACCACATCATCATCCACAACTCTTATTTGGTTTGAGTTAGTTTCCTCTCCACCTTTTCCACTCTATGTGGTTATGCCCATGGCGTGTCCCGTATTTTTCCCACCCTTCGGGTTCACACCACCGTATCACTGGGTAGTGCCCCCTTAGAACGAGTGTTTAACGCTTGCGAGATTTGTCCAAGTTGTACCTCCAAATTGCGGATTTAAGTGTTGTGGGAGGCTAATTCAGCATCGGAGTCGGCATTTTTCTCCATCATTTATTTGAACATATTTTTAGTGTGTCCCATTTTATTGTTGGAAGCACTAGAACCTTGAGACGGATATGGAGGCAGGTTGCTTAGTTGTTGATACATCGGGGGCCATTGAAAGACCGACCCTGATTCCCTTGGTTATTATTGTTCCAACCCCCTTGGTTGTTTCCTCACCAATTGCCTTGCTTACCTTGATTATTCTAATTGCCTTGATTATTGTAATTCCCCCAATCACCTAGATTGTTGTTACCACCACTCCAATTGCCTTTGTGGCCTTGGTTGTTCCAATTTCCTTGATTTCCTTGTGATCTCCATTGTTGTTGATTTTGGCCTTGAGAATTATTTCTTTGGCCTTGATAATTGTTGACATATTGCACTTCTTCTTACTCATTGTACGAATCACCTTGGTCATACCCACTATCATCTTGCACAAATTGTTCCAGACGGTTTTGAACTTGTTGGCATTTTTTCCGTCTCTTGTTCATCATCATATTCACTCCTTCAACCGCATTCACTTGCTTCAGTCCTTGAACCTTTTAAAGCCGAGCTTTGGCCAATTGATACATAGTGGTTTTCAACTCAGCAATTCTTCTTGCCCATGATAATGTAGTTCATTGTGTAGGTGAATGACATTTGGGTTACCTTGAGGAATATTAGCTCTACTTTTCCATGCCGATGAGGTATCCGCCATTTCATCCATGATTTCACATGCTTCCGCATATGGCGTGGTAAAGAAGTTCCCACCGGTGAGTTGATTTACCACACATTGATTTGTTGTGTTGATCCCCATGTAGAAGGTTTGTTGGATCATGTCCTCACACATATCATTGGGAAATCTTTAACCATAGTACGATATCATTCCCAAATCTCGTGCAATGGATCATTAGGTTCTTGCTTGAACTCAAGAATCTCATCCCGCAGTGTAGTCATATTCCCCGGAGAAAAGAATTTGGCAATGAATTTTTTTGCCAACTCATCCCATGTATGTATGGAATGATTGGGCAATCTCTCTAACCAGTCCAATGCCTTTCCCCATAGAGAAAAGGGAAATAGCCTCAACTACAATGCATCCTTGGAAACATTAGTTTGTTTGATCCCCCAACAGGTATCCACGAACAGTTTGAGATGTTTGTAAGCATTTTGACTAGGAGCACTGGTTAAGAATCCCTATTGATCAACGAGTGTAAGCATCACATTGGTGATTTGGAAGTTGCCTGCCCTAATGCGGGGGGAGGGGGGGGGGACTATGGCGCTGGCATAACCTTCGTTCGACAACACCCGGTGTGCAGCCGCTCTTGGTGGAGGTGGGGGAGGGGGAGGGTTGGGAATGTTGTCATGAGGAGGTTTACCTCACCTATTTGCTTGAAGTTCGGGGTGACCCTCATCACCTTGGTCATCGTCCACTTCCTCCCCCAATGGAAAATTCCCGAGGGTCTCATTGTTGAGAGCCATTTTTGTACCTACAATAAATTCAAAAAACAAAATTAGTAACTCGGAAAGAAAATGAGACAAATAGCACACAAACCTAGATATATAGCTAAATACATTTTGCTCCCCGGCAACATCGCCAGAAATTGATGTCTCCCAAACTCACACCACCAATTTAGGTTGTGAGGCGGTCAAAGCAATAATAAAAACCCAACGCGAGTCGGGATCGATTCCACAGGAAGTTTGATGTGGGATTAGGTATATACCTAGTGTGAATGTACGACGTTCCTAAGATTGCACTTCCATATTTTCATTTTGTTGCTTCTACTTCTAATTTTACGCTATTGATTGTAATTATAAGCTAAGAGACAATGTTTTTGTGTTTTGATTGTTTTTCAAGTGATAAAAGATCTAGGGTTGTGACTTTCGCCTAGTTGGTTACCTAGCAGATTTAGAGCTTTAGGGAGTGTTTGGTTGATCGGGATACAATATAGCAACCACACACGATTACTCACTCTATACCTCTCGGTAATTTGAGTGATTTTTTCCAATTTGGCTTTCTCAAGTCCAAATGGGTTATTTCATGAAACAAGCGATAAATGCTCTGGTCGGCTCTTACTATCTCTAGGTTCGACCTTTTAATTGAGGCTATCAATTTCTTGAGTTCATCACAATTCCTAGTTAGCCAAGTTTTCTTGGACTTAGTCTCTCTTTCTCAAGTAGAGACTAAGTCTAGGCGTGAATCAATGTTTGCAACCATCATTCTCAAATTCAAGCAAGAACTAGGTGAGTCCTAAATCAATTACCCATGCTAGGGTTGGGTCACAACCCTAACTAAGGGTTTAGCTACTCCTGGAAAAAGAAAGAAAATCTAATGTTTAAAAGCTAAACTAGTAAAAAGTTACCCAATACAGTAAACAAAAACGGCTCTAAAATGTTTAGGTGCTCCCAACTTACAAAACTTAACCTAAAAATGACAAAAAGTTATATTCATATCCAGCTAAAAATATCTGACAAAATTGCACATACGGAGGTTGTGCAGCCGCACAATTCTGTGTGTGGTCCGCACTTTGAGATTGACTGGTCAAGTGAGCTTTCTACGGTCACATAAAACTGGGATGCGGCCGCACTTCCTCTAATTGTGCGGACCGCACATTTCTGAGTGCGGTCGCACACTTGAACTTTGACTGGGAATAAACTTCTCTATGCGGACCGCACATTTATAAGTGCGGTCGCACTTTTGCATACTGCGGCCGCACTTTGGCATCCTGCGGCCGCACAATAATAGTGCGGTCTGCACAACTTCCGAAAAAATGGTCTCTGAATCTCCTCTTCTGCGGCCAAACAATAATTGTGCGGTCCGCACTCTATGAAGGAATTCCATTAGTGCTTCTTCAGAGTTTACGGCCGTACACAATATTGTTTTGTTCCTTGTCCAATTTTTACTCCTTTTTGAGTTGGTTTTCACTTCTTTGGCTCGTTTCCCAATATTCCTATAAGAACGCACATTTCATTAGTTCTTGGGAATACGTTTAAGCATTTTTGAGCTAAAATGCAAGTAAAAGAGAGCAAATAAGTAGTCAAAATCCCTACTTATCAACAGTCACTCTGAAGAATAAGTAGTACCCACTAGAGTGAAGAGTGCAGACTTGGTCAGCTGATCCACAATCACCCAAATTGGATAAAACTTCCTTGAAGTCCGTGAGAGCCCAACTACGAAATCCATGGTGATCCGCTCCCACTTCCACTTTGGAATCTCTATCCTCTGAAGAAAGCCACCCCGCCTCTAATACTCATACTTCACCTGCTGACAGTTAAGGCACCGAGCTACAAACCCCACTACGTCCTTCTTCATCCTCCTCCACCTATAGTGCTGCCTCAAGCCCTGATATATCTTCGCGACACCCGGATGAACGGAATACCGCGAACTGTAGGCCTCCTCAAGAATCAACTCACGTAGACCATCCATATTGGGAACACAAATCTGACCCTGCATCCTCAATACCCCTTCATCCCCAATAGTCACATCATTGGCATCACTCTACTGAACCCTGCCCTCAGGGACAAGCAAATGAGGATCATCATAGTAGCTCTCTGATGCGAAAAAATAAGGAAGACTGAGAAACCACACAAGCGGGAACCCGACTGGGCTCCGAAATATCTAATCTCACAAACCGGCTGGCCAAAGCCTGAACATCAACTGCAAGAGGTGTCTCTCCAACGGGAAGAAAATCATGACTACCCATACTCACCGCCTTCCTACTCAAGGAATCGGCCACCACATTGGCCTTCCCTGGATGATAAGAGAATAGTGATTTCATAGTCCTTTAGCAGCTCCAACCATCTCCGCGGCCTCAAATTGAGATCCTTCTATTTGAACAAGTGCTAAAGGCTCTGACGATCTGTAAATACCTTACAAGACACACCATAGAGATAGTGCCTCCAAATCTTCAACGCATGAACAATGGAAGCCAACTCTAAATCAAGAACATGGTTGTTCTTCTCATGGGGCTTCAAGTGGCGCGAACCATAAGAAATCACTTTACCCTCCTGCATCAAAACACACCCAATTCCAATTTGAGAAGCATCACAATACACTGTATAAGAACCAGAAGCTGATGGTAGAACTAGAATTGGAGTTATGTTCAAAGCAGTCTTGAGCTTCTGAAAGCTCTCCTCGCACTCATCCGACCACCTGAAATGAGAACCCTTCTGGGTTTGGTCAAGGAAGATGCAATAGGCGAAAATCCCTACACGAAGCAACGGTAATAACCAGCCAAGCCAAGAAAGCTCTGAATCTTTGTGGCTAAGGACAGTCATGGCCAACTCTGAACTGCCTCTATCTTCTTCGGATCCACTTGAATACCCTCACTTGACACCATGTGCCCCAAGAATGCCACTGAACTGAGCCAAAACTCACACTTGGAGAACTTTGGATAAAGCTTCCCCCCTCAACCGCTGCAACACAATCCACAGATTGGGTATGCTTCTCCTGGCTACGAGAGTACACCAGAATATCATCAATGAATACAATAACAAACGAGTCAAGATAAGGCTGAAATACACTGTTCATCAGATGCATAAACGCTGTTGGGGCGTTGGTCTGCCCAAAAGACCTCACAGGGAACTCATAATGAACATAATGGGTCCTGAAAGTTGTCTTAAGAATATTCGAGTCCCGAATCTTAATTTGGTGATACCCTGACCTCAAATCAATCTTGGAGACCACTCTCACTCCCTGAAGCTGGTCAAATAGATCATCAATACGCAGCAAATGATACTTGTTCTTGATTCTTCCTTTGTTCAACTACCTATAATCAATGCACATTCTCATAGTACCATCCTTCTTCTTCACATATAGAAATGGTGCACCCCAAGGTGACACGCTAGGCCGAAATAATCCCTTATCAAGGAGTTCCTGAAGCTGCTCCTTCAATTCCTTCAACTCATCTGGTGCCATACGATATGGTGGAATAGAAATGGGCAGAGTGCCCGACACCAAGTCAATATCAAAGCCAATACCGCTGTCAGGCAGCATGCCCAGCAGATCTAAAGGATACACATCCAGGAAATCTCGCACTACCGGAACAGAATCAATAGTAGGGGTCTCTGCACTAGCATCCCTTACAAAGGCCAAATGAGATAGACAACCCTTCTAAAGCATCCACTGAGCTTTCAAGTATGAAATCACTCTACTGGGAACATAGCCTAGAGAACCTTGCCACTCAATCTGTGGCAACCTCGACATCGCCAATGTCACGGTCATAGCGTGACAATCCATAACAACATGACTGGAGACAACCAGTCCATACCCAAGATCACATCGAAATCAACCATACTAAGTAACAAGAGATCAAATCTGGTATCCAATCTCCCACTAGTCACTACACACGACCGGTATATCCGATCCATAACAATAGTATCGCCCACCAGTATAGATACATAAGCAGATGAAACTAGAGATGGGGCATGTTCAGATAATGAGAAAAATACGAGGACACATATGAATAAGTAGAACTAGGTTCAAATAATACATAGGCATCCATGTGGCAAACTGAGACAATACTTGTGATCACCGCATTTGAAGCAATGGCATCTGGTCTAGCGGGAAGAGCATAGAGTCGTGCCTGATCGCCACCGAATCGGCCTCCCCCTCTAGGGAGACCTATAGCTGACTGAGCCCCATCCCGAGCTAGTTGAGCAGGTGGTGTAGCAACTAGTGCAGAAGATGCAGCCTGACTCCTCTACTGCGTTGGACCTCCCTGAAAATGAGGACACTGCGTCCACACATGCCCAAACTACCCACACTCAAAACAACTCCTGGTGCCGGTGATGGGAATTGAAGGGAGCTCCGAGCACCAGGATAACTGGTAGAACTACCTGGCATAGACGAGCCCTGACCCGATGGAGCACAAGACGAACTCTAAGCTTGAAGGGCACTGAGAGATGAGTGACCCTACTGATAATTGTGTGAACCATGGCTAGATGGTGCACCAAGATGAACTGGGAGAGCCGTCTGAGCATGCATGTAGGGACCACACCTGTCGTGGTAGAACTGACCCCCAAAAGGAGCACCGCTGAATCCACCCTTTCCACGAGGCCTCTTGGCCGCCCTCTCAAACCGCTCCTAGCTGCAGACCATCTCTATCTGACGAGAAATGTCTACAACCTCATCAAAAGTAGCACCAGACACCCTCTCTGTAGTCATAAGCAAGCACAACTAAAATTTGAGGCCATCAATGAACCTCCTAATCCTCTCCCTATCTGTGGGAACCAACCAGACTGCATGATGGGCCAACTCAAAGAACCTCATCTCATATTGCATCACAAACATATCACCTTGATGAAGCTGCTCGAACTGCCTACGCAGCTCCTCCCTGCGGGACTGAGGCACAAAATTCTATAGGTAGAGAACAGAGAACTCCTGCCATATAAGTGGTGCTGCCCGACCGGCCAACACCTCTCATAAGCCTCCCACCAACTGAAGGCAGCCCTTGAGAACTGAAAAGTAGTTAACGAGACCCCACTGGCCTCTTGTATATATGTTGTACGGAGAACCCTCTAACACTTGACCAAGAAGCCATGGGCATCCTACGCCTCTGTACCACTGAAAGATGGAGGGTGGAGTCTCCTAAACCTCTCCAATCTCTGCTGCTCATCATTAGACATAACCGGAACCACATGAACCTGAGCAGCTGCAATCAGCTGGGCTGGTAGTGCCCCTGGTGTATCACCTGCTCTGGTGTGCGGGCAACGGGAGTCTGAGTATCTCCAATGGTAAGCTACGCAAAATATCAACACTCTACGTGTCCAAAAACTCTTTGGTCTGCACACGAAGTACAGGATATAGCATGACTACAACCAACTCAATAAGTAACAATATTAAATAAGGAACTGAAAAATAGTGATGAGCTACACATTTATAATTTATTTTCCACTAGTCTCAACAAGGAAAGTAGACGTGCTTTTAAATCCGGCAAATTAATTCAAATCAGTTTATTCATGCCAAATTCAAGTAATACTGGATAAAGTATCTTTTAGAAGTTTTTCCAAAACAGTAATATATGACAACTATGTGGAACAACAATGAAATCATATACAACCCCAGGGTAGAAATCACTCAGTCCTCCCATTCGCTCCAACCTCACAATCACTTATTCCTAATAGCCACTCACTCGTCATAGTAACTCAACACTCACATTAAGTAGGTACCTGCGCTCACTAGGGGGCGTATACAGACTCTGGAGGGGCTCCTTCAGCACAAGAGCTATATTAAGCCAATCATGGCATATATCAATGAAACATGTTATGGTGTGCAGCCAGATCCCATAAATATCCTCACAATCAGGCTCTCAGCGTCACTCTATCATCAATCTCTCCAGTCTCTCGAGCTCTCAAAAATAAGGAAAAATCAGCCCAAACAACAATAATACGATGTATCAACAAGAATAATAGAAACTGAGATATGATATGCAACTAAAAACTGAGACAAAGTACAAATAGCATATAATAGGTAATTCGACCTGTAACAAGGCCTCTGTGGGTCCGAGCAGTACAACCACAAGCCTAAATGTGGTTTCTAACATGATTCACAATCAAATTTCTATTACACATGAAGAGCATATAGATAACAACAAGTTTATTCAACTTTTTCAGTTTCACGGAATGGACCAAGTCCTAATTCCCACGGTGCACGCCCATCACCTAGCATGTGGGTCACCTCCAAAATAATCATATAATACAAATTCGAGGTTTCATACCCACCAGACTAGATTTAAAACTGTTACATACCTCAATCCGAGCAAAACTTTACTCTAATATGCCTCTGCCTCGCGAATCGGCCTCCAAACATTCCGAATCTAGCCACAAGTAGTACAATACAATCAATACGGGCTAATGAAATCAATTCCACAAGAAAAATATGAAATTATAAACTTAAATCTGAAACTGGATCAAACCCGACCCCGGGCCCACGTCTCAAAATCCAACAAAAGTCACAAAACCCGAAAGTCCATTCACTCACGAGTCTAACCATACCAAATTTACCAAAATATGACACCAAATGGTCATCCAAATCCCCAAAATTCACTCTCCAAATCCTTAGCCTCAAACACACGAATTTCACCTAAAAAACACACTAACTAGGTGGAATATCAATGTGGAAACATCATTATTGAATAATAACAAACACAAGGATCTTACCTCAATAATCTCTTCAAAAACCCTCTCGAAAACCTCCAAAGTCCGAGCTCAAAATGATGCAAATTGTGAAAAATCTCAGAACTTCGTATTTATATGTTCTGCCGAGGTTTTCCGCACCTGCGGCCAAAAATCCGCTTCTGCGGTCCGCTTCAGCGGTGAAAGTTTTGCTTTTTCAGAAATCACTTAGCCCTCACTGCCTCCGCTTCTGTGACTCCCAGTCCGCATCTGCTGGAAATCAATCGCACCTGCGACCCCTGTTCCTCCCGGCCATTTCCTGCTTCTGCGGGCTCGCAGGTGCGGGAATACCTTCACACTTGCGCCCCTCTGCCTTCTCTCATCCATAGCCACACCTTTGGACCTTCACCCGCCCCTGCGGACTCGCATCTGCGGTTCCCTCTCAGCAGGTGTGATCACACCAGCAACACACAGACTTCAACAACTTCTCAAATCAAATTCCAAGTCTGTTAACCACCCGAAATCAACCCGAGGCCCTCGAGACCTCAACCAAACGTACCAAAAAGTCTTGAAACATCACACGACTTAGTCAAATCCTCAAACCACCTCAAGCAACATAAAAAAATGAATCGCACAAAGATTCAGGCCTAATGAACTTTGAAATTTCCAAATTCTACACACGACGCAAAACCTACCAAACGACGTCCGATTGACCTCAAATTTGGCACACAAGTCACGAATGACACCATAAATCAACAACATCTTCCAAAAAAGGAATCCGATCCCGATATCAAAAAGTCAACTCCCGGTCAAACTTTTCAAAATTCCAACTTTCGCCATTTGAAGCATAATTCTATTACAAACCTCCAAATCTCGATCCGGACACACTCCTAAGTCCTAAATCACCCAACGAAGCTAACAGAACCATTAAAATTCAAATATGAGGTTGTTTACACATAAGTCGACATCCGTTCGACTTTTTAAACTTAAGCTTTCAATTAAGAGTAAGTGTCTCTACTCACCTTGAATTCCCTCCGGACCCGAAACAACTAACCTGATAAGTTATATAACAACAGGGAAGCACAAAAATGAGCAAAAAAAGGGGAACGGGGCTACAACTCTCGAAACAACCGATCGGGTCGTTACAAATCCGAGCTCCTCTATTAGATTTATTGGAATAATTCGATATTGCCTTATTCAATTCTATCATCACCTGGTATTGTAAGTCATCCATAATACCCCTTTGTTCTTTCTCAAGATCTTGACCATTTCAACAACATGTTCGTCATTCCCATTGTCAGGATTTGGACTACTCACATGCCGAGGATATTGACCTTCACGAACTGGAGTTGTTTCATCTCCTTCATTGTAGGTTTTTCTGGTTGAATCATCGCGTTGGAACACATCCTCACGTTCATTGTGTGCTCCAATATTATAAGAATTGTTGACATTGTTAGCTACCATATCTGATATTTATTTTTCTACGAAAGGAATCAAAATAGTACAGGTGAATTTGTAACGTGGTTTATAGATACGTGAATTAATTTGACCCAGATATATGAATTAAATAAGAACAAAAATAAGATTATAAACAAAATTTGTAAGTAAATATGAGCTTGGCTATAAATTTTGCTTCCCCGGCAACAGAAACAAGAACAATATAATGAAAAAAGGAAAAGAGCAGTCTTCTAGAATGAGAACTGATTTTAGCTATTGTGTACAAAATGTTTCGTGTACTACAATGCATACTAATTCTCCTATTTATATCTCTATTTAGGGAGACAATATCCCAAAATCAAGCTCCTCTTGAATGTGAATAAAACCGCCGTATGTGGTTGCATAATAAGTTGGTTATTAATACAGAGATTCTTTCTAATGACCGATAATTGAATGTTGTCTTTTTCAACTGATGTATTTCTTTCAAAGCTTTGTCTCCAGTTCTCCTGTATTTGGAAGTCACTCAGCACTGATCTCATGCTTGTAGCCGGTGCCAACTATTTGGTGACTCCCAACCTACGTGTCTTTAGTTTCACGTGTCATCTTATCATTCGTCCAACTGTCACTAACCAATTTTACCCCTTACAAATTAAATGTGTGATGATAAGAAGTTTATATTTTTCTCTATTCATAGATAAAGTTTTATTATAAAGCGATCTTTAACAAAATATGGTAGGGAGGATTAGGACCGATTAAAATTAGTGAGAACTGTGTGACTTATGAAATTGAAATGCCATCATTTTGTCCTGTGGTAGTAGTGCTTTATGCAGACTGGAGTTTCTTTGTCCTTTAATTGGTATGCACGCCACTAACTCATCCTACGCCGCCCATCCAAGCTTAATTAAAAGTTCTCGATCCCTAGAAGTTGAAAATATTAATTCACTAAACAGTCCAGTATATCTATAATCTGCATAATCCAGTGGGCTTATTAGTTTCATCTCTTAAAAGTCCCACCACCATTCTAACATCCAAAAGGCCTCTGACCAGTGGTTAGCCAACCAAATAGATCTGTTTATTCACCCATTATAGTCCCGTTCCGCCAATAACTATGTAATTATTTCTAAAGGAAATGATATGAGGCACATCGTGTTAGTTTTCAATTTGGTATTACAAGGACTTCCCATTGAAATTTTTTTTCTCGTAACTTGTTAATTGGGTAAAAAGGTTTGTTTCAAAGTAATAGACGTTTTGTGTGGCAATTGAACAAACATCAAAACTCAATAATTAATTTTGTCAGCCACACAAAGAATTTAACTCTATTTGGAACATTTCTTTAGACAAAGGTCAAGGGAATCTTTATTCTGTCAGGTCCAATTTTAAATCAGAAAAAAAAGACTACTTGGATTGACAAAGAAAAGAAAGTAATGGAAAACAATCTTAGTAATTCAGTTGGTTGGATGAACTTTCACCTTGTTGGTGAGGATACGATTCCCCACCTTCTAATCCCTTCTCTATTCTCCTCAAATAAAAGGAGAAGAAAAAAAATGCAAAAGCAATAAAGCTTGGTTTCTTCAAACTATTCATTTCCTTCACATTCATTTTACTTGTCTTATCATTCATTTCCTCTGAGAGTGAAATCAATGCTTGATACAACCCCATACCTTGAACAACATAATCAAGTATTTAATAACCCATGGTCCTCACTAGTTTGCACCAAAAAATAAGTTAAATTTGAAAATATACATCTCCATACAAATAGCCATGGAGAGATCCCTCAAAGCTGAGATACACACCAAAGTACTTGGTATAAAATGCAAGAAAGAATGAGAGAAGGTCGCTTGACATGATTTCCTGAAGCTCAATGGGACCACAATTGACTAACTTAATCGAAGCCTCAACCCTAACACCAAATTCACTTGTTGACGACCATTTTTTGCCTTCCCTTTTCTCAATTAGTTTATTATGCTTCCTAATCGATAATAATTCAATAAAATATGTTGAATCTATTTTAAATGAATTTTTCAAAATTTTTTAAATATATTTTTTAATAACAATAATAATAATAATAGCCTCTAGTAATTATGATTATTATTTCTCAAAAAAATCATTTGGTTGTTTACACAATTTCTAAGATATTTATGATTTAAAATTAATGATTGTTTTTAGCGATTTTAGACCTTGAGTAGCTTCATATGATGTACTTGTCTATATGGTTAGTTTTGTTTTCCAAGGTTCGGAATTAATTTGATAGAGTGATTCTCAATTTAGAAGTCTTAAGTTGGAAGAGTTGACCAAGGTTTGACCCTTGAGTAAATGACACTGGAATTGTGATTTGAGGATTTCAATAGGTTCGTATAGTGATTTTACACTTGGGGCATGTTCGAATTTGAATTTGGATGTTCCTACAAGTTTTTGGCTCTAATTATCGTAAGTGGGAATATAAAGAATTTGAGAGTTCATAGGTTTGACCTAGAGTTGACTTCTGTGTTATCGGACTCTTAGTGTGGTTTTGAAATCTTAGAAAAGTTCATATAGTTAATCGAATTTATGTGCAAAGTTTGAAAGTAAACAGAAGTGTGTAAGGGTGATTCAAACACTCTTTTGAAAGAATGAAATGAAGATTTAACATCTTAAAAGAAATTCTATTTGATTAAGCCTCGATTGTTTGTTGTGATATTCTTGTGGGCATTTTCAGAATTTTGACAACTTAGGTTAATGTATTTATACTTGTTGGCATAACTGGACGGGGTACCGAGGGCCTCAGGTATATTTTGGGTCATTGGTTGAGAGACTAGTTAAGTTAAAGATTTGGAGTTTGACCACAGTTAAACTGGGCCAAGACAACATCTTTTCACTGTTTTGAGTGTGCAAGTAGGTTCATAGTGTGTTTGACAATTGAAATGCATATATAGTTGTGTTCGGAAGGTTCTAGTTGAGTTCCGGGTGCTAAAACTATGATTTTGCAACTGCTGAATTTCCAGGTGCAAAAATTATGAAATTATCGGTTATGTCCCTAATTTTGTCCGTAAGTTTGAGACTTCCTTTAAAACATTAAAATATCATATCTCTCTTATTTTAAGTCCAAATTGGGTGATTCAAAAGATTATCTTGGGTGAAATCTCGCAAGGGTTGTATTGGTCTTGTCAAAAGTGAGTTTTGAGATTATCTAGCATTTGATTCGGTAAGGACAACTGCTGCATTTTTTTACTTGTTTCGAAATTTAGTCTCTTTTTCTCACAAAGTTTTGGAGCTCGGGAAGAGGCAATTTTTGAGGAGATTTTCATCACTACTTTATGGATAAGTAGTTTCTACCTAAATATGGTTATATATTGATTCACAATGGATTTATACACCTAAAATATGGATTTTTATTCGGGGATTTTGTCTACAAAACAAGAAAATGTATTTTGGGGTTTTAAATATTGATTTGAACTCGGATATGGAAAGTAATAACATATTTGGACCCGACAGGTTATGGTTCATCAAGATTTGGTATTTGTTTTGAATTTCGTGCATGAGAGATCAGATTGACTCTTGTTGACGATTTGAGAATTAATCAAAGATCGAAGCTTTATTGATTGGGATTGGTTCCTACAACATTTTTTTGATTCCTTGGATAAAGTTTGACTTGAATTTGCATGATTGGAGTGTCAGAGAAAGGTTTTTTGCATCTTGAGGTTGAAGACTAGCCTGATGAGGTAAGTGTCTTGCCTAGGTTTAGTTTAAGGAAATCTTTTGTAACGACCCAACCTTTTGTTTTGAGCTCTGGCATGTCGGCCGGTGGTTTGAGACCTTGAGTAGCTCCACTTATGTATTATAACTTGAACGTGTAGTCGGTATTCATTTTCAAGAGGATTTGAGTTGATCCAGAAGAATAATTTTCAATTCGGAAACTTTAAATTAGAAGAGTTGACCAAGATTTCACTTTTGAGTAAACGCCCTCAGAAAAGGGATTTGAAGATTCCTATAGGTTCATAATATGATTTCGGACTTGGTCATATGCCAGGTTGAGTATCAGATGGTGTGGGTTGAGTATCGGATTGTCCGGGAGGAATTTGACGGTTATTATCAGAAGTTTGTATTTTGAAGGTTTTGAAATTTGCTACGTTTGGCTTAAGGTGGAATTTGGTAATATCGGACTCTGTATGGTGTTGTTCTACCATTGATAGGTTCATTTTATGGATTGAAACTTGTTTGTGAAGTTTGGTCGTGATCCGATATGTCTAAGTGTGACTCGGACGCGTTTGGCGAAGTTTGAAGGTTTAAAAGTTAAAAGAAGTATTTTGATCATCAATTCGTGGTTTTGATGTTATTCGTCGCTTCTTGAGCTTGGATAAGGTATTAGGACTGGTTGGTATGATTGGACGGGGTCCTAGGGTCCTCGTTATGATTCGTGGTGTTTTGGTTGTGTTGGTGTTCTGCTTTGCGATCCCAAGCGGATGTACGCGATCCCGAAGAAGGATTTTGTGGGCTGCTATTTTGTGCTTCGCGATCACGAAAGGGGAATAACAATCACGGAGAAAGAGGGTACATCTTCAAATCCAGCTCCCATCGAACACAACAATATCAACATTCCATACCTGCACACAACGTGAAAAAGTGTAGTATGAGTACAACCGACCCCGTGTACTCAATAAGTAACAAACCTAACCTTAGGTTGAAAGTAGTGACGATCTGGAACAGAGGATAGAGTCCAACACTATTAACCAGTGACAATTCATAACAATATAATGAAAGTAACACAAGTAATAACTCTGCTATAAAAATGCTCATCAAGTTAATAGTTCCAAAAAAAAGTCATTTATATTTCATGTATTACAGTAAAACTCAAATCTTTTGCCGAAATCGTTGAAAATATGAGTAAGTCTAAAAACTGTGATTTTTCCCAAAACTTTCAACAACACATAAGAAATTTCTTTATCAGATGGCATGAGGAAAACACAACTCTATGCCTACATCTCAATGTGTATGAGAAGTCATGAATGACGTGATACCGTACATCATGAGGAAATGCATCTATATGCCTATATGTCAAGCGTGCATGTCGAATGCGATGCAACTTAGTGATAAAATCATATGCATACACTTAGAGTTTCAATTCACTCAGTCCACGCAGTCATTCAGTCCTCACCATCACTTAGTTCTCACAACCAGTCATTCCTCACAGTCACTCAATCCTCATAATCACTCGGCACTCGCGCTCGACACTCGCACTCAGTAGGTACCTGTGCTCACTGGGGGGTGTGTATAGACTCTGGAGGGGCTCCTCGTCACGACCCAAAAATCACCGGTCATGATGGCACCTAACTTGACCCGCTACGTAAGCCGATTATCAAAGAATAAACCAAATAAACTTATAGAAAATTAAATTTGGATTTATCTGAACTTTTAAAATTTTTTCCAAGAACCGGTAGTACGAATCATGAGCTTCTAAGACTTATAATATACAAAGCTGGTATGAATAAGTACACGTTCTTTTTGAAAACTACATGAACATATTAATAATGTCTAAAACTACCAAGGACAAGTAGTAGCTTCTATACAGAATACACGAAAATATTCAGGGTCAGCCCCCAACTTCTTCAGCAGCTCCGCTCCACTAGTCTTCACAGAGTGTGCAGTGCAGTATCAGTACAACCGACCCCATGTACGGGCAAGTAGACCAACCGCGTCGAAGTAGTGACGAGATTTTTAGTTAAAAGATACTCATTAATAAATAGTATAATGTAAACTAGAAGTAGGATTAAAAGACAGAATAACAGATAAAGTACACAATGTGACTGTAATAGGAAATAAAAGAGTATCAGAAAGAATCAAAATTTAACAGTTTCCAACATCTCAACCGGCCCTTTCCTTAGAACAAAATCCCACAGACCACGACAATCACCTCATATACTGTCATAGTGTGATAAAGTACTCAACACATAAAGTCTAACGGTAGGGCAACACCCTTCGTGCATTTATCTCATCCTCACCGTATATGCGTAAAGCAATACCAACTAAATGATAGAAATACCGACATAGAAATGACAAAGAATGGAATATGCAAGAAGTAGCAATAAAAGAGAATGTACAAAAGAACATCAGTAACAGACTAAGCAGGGATCGCAGAGGTAATGACCACAATTAGGAAAAAATGGGTTACAATTTAAATTAACAAATACGATGGAGGCCTAAGTACAAATATAGCAAACAAGAAGGAAACACATTATCTTCACAAGTTAGCAGGTACGGGCATGAAGGACTAGCATGGTACAAGGCTTACACTAAGGTGCAACATAATAGATACAACACGAGTGTAATTATAAAAGTAGGAAATAGGCATGTCATATGCAGGTTAAGCAAGTAAAAGACATAGAAAACACAACAACAAGTGAGATAGAGATCAAGTACGGGACAATAACAACATATCACACAAAATATATAATGGCGACAATGACAACTCAAGGTAAAGGCGGAAATGTATACACAGAAGACAAATATCACATCATAATGCACGTCCCTCATCCTCGCCTGCACGGAAACACCCTTTGTGCCATGACCTCACAATATTAAAGGCATAACAATATAAATGAAATGACACACATCACCCTCCGTGCATTACGCTCTTTTCTCACATGATAATGTATATGAAGTTGAACGACATCACCCTTCGTGCTTTACGCTCTTTCCTCATATGATAATGTATATGAAATGGCACGACATCACCCTTTGTGCTTTACACTCTTCCTCACATGATAATGTATATGAAATGGCACGTCATCACCCTTCATGCTTTACACTCTTCCTCACCAAGCATATAAATTTCAATAAAGTATCCAGGTTGGAAGAATAAATAACATCGAGGAGAGTGTCAAACGAATATTCCAAACAAATTCTCAATCACTACTTTCCAAACCAACAATAATTCATTGAATGCTCAAGGCTTTATAATTCAAGTACGTCCACAATTTCCATGATTTATCAACAACATAAACATGTAATCTAGCACCTCAAAATATCGATCATAGCAACATATTAATGACTATGCATAGGATGTACGAATTTGACACATCCATGTATTCTAAGATTTTCCATCAAATTGATCAAGTTATATTAGGCTAAGTCTTGATTACTAACATCTTATACAACGTTCTTAATATCGGTAAAACAAGGCATGAATCAAGGGAGTTACGAAAATTCTGCAAAACACAATTATAGCACAATCTACCCCTGAGCATGATTAACCCTGGCACATACATATATGCTCGTCACCTCATATATGTATCACCCCCGCAGGTAGCAAACAATGACAAATAAGAGGAAAAATTTCTTCAACAAAGTTAGGCAAAACACTTACCTCGAACAAGTCAATTGTAATACAAAGCAAGCCAAGTGATGCTCCAAAAATGCCATCACGCGCGTAGTGACCTCCGAGCGTCTCAAAACTAGCCAAAAGCAACTCAAATACATCAAATAAAGCCCAAGGGAACAATTCAAAATGATAAATATCGAATCCTAAATCAAATCCCAAATCCGGGCAAAAATCACACCCGGACCCGCGCCTCAAAACTCGATAAAACTCACAAAATCCAACAACCCATTCGATTACAAGTCCAACCATACTAGTTTCACTAAATTCCGACTCCAAATCGATGTTCAAAATTCAAAAATTCATATTATGAAACTTTAGGCAAAACCCCCCAAATTTCACGTTGAAATCATCAATCAAATCCCAAAAACGAAGATGGATTCATGAAATATAACCAAAACCGAGTAGAGAACCCTTACCCCAGTCCATATGGTAAAAATCGCCTCCAAAATCGCCCAAATCCGAGCTCCCCAACTCAATATATGACCAAATGAATAAACCTTTGTTTTATATATTTTTCTTTCAGCTATTTTTCCTTGTTTCTTATGTCAAACAATCCCGAAACTCTCTAAGCCTCCAATAGATTCCTTGTGAAAGTTTAGTCAAGTTAAGCTTTTGATTCACTCAATTTGACCTTATAATGAATGAGATATGTAGGTTTTAATATTTGCAAATAGTGCAGATTTTTAAATACTCCGTCAGTGGTAATTTTGTAATTAATCTAAAAAAAATATGGCAACCCAACTTTTAGTAAAACGACCATAAATTCCTCATACGATGTCCAAATTCGATGATTATTTTTTCTATGGTTCCGGAATTACGATACGGATCTCATTCTTCAATCAAAACAGAAATCGGAGGTTGTTTACTTAATGTGGTACCATTCATGCTTGAAGAAACGACGTCGAAACATAAGAAAATCGAGCGCAACGCAGCCCAAATCTATCTAAAACTCACATGAGCCCCTCGGGACCATGTCCAAACATACCAACTAGTCTCATAACATAACACCGAGATACTCGATCCCTCAAAATATCGAGCGAAGTGTAGATACTCAAAACGACCTGTCGAGTTGTCACACCCTCCACCACTTAAACACACGTTCATCCTTGAACGTGCCAGGAGTCTTTATAAAGCTACCAAATCACAGTGCAACCTTACAAAGCATAAACACGGGGTGATCCCACGTCACCCTGATCAACATAAGCCTTTCAACACAACATAACTAGAGATCCTTACTTCGACCTTGGTCCTTAAACCTTAGAACTCAATCTCTATCATCCAGAATTCATTATAAGACCCGAATCCCACAGCCGCATACTTTATAAGTCTGAACCAGTTGTACCAAATCATGACACTCACAGTAGGGACTGCTGACCAACATTACCGCCCAAAAAAAATCTGGCGCCGATAGCAAATCTCATATCGATTGGAACCTCGTTCAAAACCTTCATACCCTACCGGTTATGAAAGAAACACGCAAACCCTCTTAACCACTCATTTGATCAGTAAACCAAGAACTCACTTGCCCGACCAAGGCCATTATCCAAATCCTCAATAAAATAAAGTGTTATTCTTCCAAACCTTCCTCATCACAATACAATAACGCAAATCTCTGATCTAGAAACCTCATTTCAGCTAACACAAGCAACTACACCGACCAGTATCAATAGTAATCATATGTAGCCCCCCACCACCCGGTTCCGTACACTAGCAAATAATAATTCAAACATGAAAGATAACAGTAAGAAAACTAAATAAGAAAACTACTAAGCAAGTTAAACAAACAGGGAAATTTTAGCATTTTACTATGAACTATTCTCAACAAGGTGAAAGCAAAACACACGAAATAAAAATAAGGAGCCACATGTCATCATTGTACCGTTGCAGCGTGCAACCCGATCCCATCATATCAATCCATACAGGGTAGCCATCGAGCCATAATACTCGGGCTCACCGATCACATGTGCGTCAACATCAAGCACAACAGAATGTAAAAAATATAACTGTGGTGAAAATCATTAGGAACAAACAATACTGAGAAAGTCAAGCACAACTATGGTGCAATAAGCAAATCAACATCACAAGGGCCACCTCGCCCATAGTGCCATAAGTCCTAAACTGAATCGCAATATACGTGCGAAGAATCATGTAACCCTCACAACCTGTCATAGCATAAGAGAGAAACATACGACATAAACGAAGGCGCCAATAACATCCACTCCACTCGATGATATACATGTGGCATCAACTGCGGAAGAGCAAGCAAATCCAACCTGAAAACACATAGTGCCAGTATGACCTTAAACACCGAAAATCGCTCGTACCATCAAGAACTCATATCCTTCCCTTCAAAACTAACTGCAACCTTGTACTTGCAACATTCCAACCCCACGTAGTGTATTGCTTTTAACATGCTAATTTTGCAACACTACGAAAGTCTCACAGTCAACTTTGAACCATAAGCATTATAGCTCTCGTACCTGCAGAAACATCCACTTCCATTTTCAAGCCACCCGTAGACGAATCCAAAAGCCCTTAAAGGGTACATAAGACCTGGAGCTTGTCAGAACCTTCTCGATAACCACCCATCTTACTCTGATCTTCAATACATAGCTAATACGCATCAAGCAACCCGTGCTACACCAGCATATGCCCATTCAAAGAAATAACCAAGCAATTTCCCGGTCCGCAAATTGATTAGCCCATGACCCTACAATCTGATCCTCTTTAGCAGAATCCACCACTTAGCTCGGAAGCCATAGAATACATCATCGACACCCCAAAGTACCATATCTTTACAGCATGCCTCGATCCCGCACGACTATTTAGCTGAATACTTCAAAAACTCATGCAATACTGGTCATAGAACGCCCCGAAGACTCTGCCAAACGCTTACGCATCATTGCAATAGTCAAAAAATTTCCCCAAATGCTCTGAAATGATCAGATATGCACTCCACCGAATGGAAACCTCACACGAGACACACGATCCAAACTCATCATGTAGGAGATGGCCCACCGGTAATACTCAAACCGACACCTTGCCATGAACCCAACTTAGTCACAATAGCCAGGCCACCAGCAAGTCATCCCAAATATGTGCTTACCAATCAGACAAATGAACCCGCCTCATACCACAAATGAATGACTAGAAGATTTAACACTGCGTGTGCTTCTAAGGCTAGACAAATCATCAAAATCTATCTGCAGCATCACCGATCGTCGTCACATAATGAATACTGAGTGCAAAACACCACATATGAGTGATTGGGAGGAGTCAAAGTCGTAGATTTTAAGTTGAAACCTAGCCGCACGATAAGGAATGATTAAAGGGAAATTTTTCCTAAATGCCTTGTAGCCTCCCGAAGATTGGTATGGACGTCATCTTACCGATACGCATGACTCTACTAGAGACTTGCCCACGACTCGTAGAACCTATGTACCTAATGCTCTAATACCACCTTGTCACGACACAAAAATCACCGGTCATGATGGCACCTAACTTGACCCGCTAGGTTAGCCAGTTATCAAAGAAATCAACCAAATAAACTTATAGAAAATTAAATTCGAATTTACCTGAACTCTTACAAATTTTCCCAAGAACCGGTAGTACGAATCATGAACATCTAAGACTTAGAATATACAAAGCTGGTATGAATAAATACACGTTCTTTTTGAAAACTACATGAACAGATTAATAATGTCTAAAACTACCAAGGACAAATGGCAGCTTTTATACAGAATACACGAACATCTTCAAGGTCAGCCCCCAACTTCTTCAACAGCTTCGCTCCACTAGTCTGCACAGAGTGTGCAGTATCAGTACAACCGACCCCATGTACTGGTAAGTATCTTGACCAACCGCGTCGAAGTAGTGACGAGATTTTTAGTTAAAAGGTACTCATTAATAAACAGTATAATGTAAACTAGAAATAGTATTAAATGACAGAACAACAGAATAAAGTACACAATGTTACTGTATTAGGAAATAAAAGAGTATCGGAAAGCATCACAATTTAACAGTTTCCAACATCTCAACCGACCCTTTCCTTAGAACGAAAGCCCACGAACCACGACAATCAGCTCATATACTTTCATAGTGTGATAAAGTACTCAACATATAAAGTCTACGGCACGACAACACCCTTCGTGCATTTATCTCATCCTCACCGTATATACGTAAAATAGTACCAACCAAATGATAGAAATACCGTCATAGAAATGACAAAGAAGGGAATATGCAAGCAGTAGCAATAAACGAGAGTGTACAGAATAACATCGGTAACAGACTAAGCAGGGATCGCAGAGGTAATGACCACAATTAGGAAAAAATGGGTTACAATTTAAATTAACTAATACGATGGAGGCCTAAGTACAAATATAGCAAACAAGAAGGAAACACATTATCTTCACAAGTTAGCAAGTACGAGCATGGAGGACTAGCATGGTACAAGGCTTACACTAAGGTGCAACATAATAGATACAACACGAGTGTAATTATAAAAGCAGGAAATAGGCATGTCATATGCAGGTAATGTATATGAAATGGTACGTCATCACCCTTCGTGCTTTACACTCTTCCTCACACAATAATGAATATAAACAATGGCACGACATCACCCTTTGTGCTTTACACTCTTCCTCACCAAGCATATAAATTTCAATAAAGTATCCAGGTTGGAAGAATAAATAACATCGAGGAGAGTGTCAAACGAATATTTCAAAAAAATTCTCAATCACTACTTTTCAAACCAACAATAATTCATTGAATTCTCAAGGCTATATAATTCAAGTACTTCGCCAATTCCCACGATTTATCAACAACACAAACATGTAATCTAGCACCTCAAAATATCGACCGTATTAATGACTATGCATAGAGATGTACGAATTTGACACATCTATGTATTCTAAGAATTTCCATCAAATTGATCACGTTATATTAGGCTAAGTCTTGATTACTAACATCTTATACGACGGTTCTAATATCGGTAAAATAAGTAAGGCATGGATCAAGGGAGTTACGTAAATTTTACAAAACACAGTTATAGCACAGTCTACCCCCGAGCATGATTAACCCCGACACATACATATATGCTCGTCACCATATATATGTATCACCCCCGCAGGTAGCAAACAATGAAAAAAAAGAGGAAACATTCCCTCAACAAAGTTAGGCAAAACACTTACCTCGAACAAGTCAATTACAATACCGAGCAAGCCAAGCGATGCTCCAAAAATGCCATCACATGCGTAGTGACCTCCGAACGTCTCAAAACTAGTCAAAATCAACTCAAATACATCAAATAAAGTCCAAGGTAAAAATTCCAAATGATAAAGATCGAATCCGAAATCAAATCCCAAATCCGGGCAAAAATCACACCTGGGCCCACGCCACAAAACCCGATAAAACTCCCAAAATATTATAACCCATTCGATAAAATTCAAACCATACTAGTTTCACTTAATTCCGACTCCAAATCGATGTTCAAAATTCAAAAATTTATAATATGAAACTTTAGGTAAAACCCCCTAAATTTCACTTTGAAATCATCAATCAAATCCCAAAGACGAAGATGGATTCATGAAATATAACAAAAACCGAGTAGAGAACCCTTACCCCAATCCATATGATAAAAATCGCATAAATTCGAGCTCACCAACTCAAAATTTGATGGAATGAACAAATCATTATTTTATATATTTTTCTTTCAGCTCTTCTGCCTCGTTTCTCATGTCAATCGATCTCGAAACTCGTTTTTTATGCATCCAATGGATTCCTTGTGAAAGTTTAGTCAAGTTAGGCTTTTGAATCACTCAATTTGACCTTATAATGAATGAGATACGTATGTTTAATATTTGCAAATAGTACAGATTTTTAAATACGCCGCCAGTGGCAATTTCGTAAATAATCTGGAAAAAAATCTGGCAACCCAATTTTTAGTAAAAGGGCCATAAATTCCTCATACAATGTCCAAATTCAACGATTCTTTTTGCTATGGCTCCAGAATTACGATACGGATGTAATGCTTCAATCAAAACAGAAATCAGAGGTTGTTTACTTAATGTGGTACCATTCATGCTTGAAGTAACGACGTCGAAAGATAAGAAAAACGAGCGCAATGTAGCCCAAACCTATCTGAAACTCACATGTGCCCCTCGGGACCATGTCCAAACATACCATCAAGTCCCATAATATAGCACAGAGATACTCGAGCCCTCAAAATACCGAGCAAAATGCAGATACTCAGAACGACCTGTCGCGTCGTCACACCCCTTTAGCCCAAGGACTTTAATAAGCCATTCATGGCATGAATCTACAATAACTGGTGCGGCGTGTTTCCCGATCCCATCAATATCCTCAGAATCAGGCCCTCAACCTCACTCAGTCATTAATCTATCCAACTTTCGGGCTCACAATTTCATGAAAGATCATCCCAAAAATAATGATATGATGTATCAATGAATGGTAAAAGAGACTCAGATGTGATATGTAGATGAATGCGTATGACCTAGTATGTAATTCAATATAAATAGATAGCTCAACAGCAGAATGACACCTAGTGGGTCCTAACATGATAAGCATATAGCCTAGATATGATTTCTAACATGGATCACAACTCAATTATTCTAGCACGTAGAGATTCATGGATACAAATAAGATTAGGTAAATACACTGTACCATAGAAATAACCGAGTCATAATTAACATGGTGCACAATCACACGCCCGTCACCTAGCATGTACGTCAACTCAAAACCAAACACATATCACGTATATTCGAGGCTCATACCCTCACAACCAAGTTTAAAAGTGTTACTTACATGGAACAAGCCAAATCCAACACCGAGCAAGCCAAACAATGCTCCAAAAATGCAATCCCGCTTGTACCAACCTCTGAACGACTCGAAACTAGCCAAAAGAGACTCAAATACATCAAATAAAGCCTAAGGAATCAATTTCAATTGATAAAGGTAGAATCTTTACTCAAAAACCCAAAATCAACCAAAAATTCCAACACGACCCACACCTCGAACCCCACAAAACACACAAAATCCGACAACCCATTAAATTACGAGTCAAATCATACTAGTTTCACCCAAATCCGACTCTAAATCGATGTTCAAAACCCCAAAACTCACTTTATGAAACTTTAGGCTAGAACCCCGGATGTTCTCTTTAAAATCCATAATCCAATTACCAGAAACAGAGATAAAATCACAAAATATAATCGCAAGTGAGTCAACAATGCTTTCCCCAAGTCCCATGGTGAAAATTGCTTCAAGAATTACCTCAATCCGAGTCCCACATCTCAAAATATAATAAAAAATCCCAAAACCTCGATATGTAGCTTCTACCCACCATTTTTACTTTTATGAACAAAGGGAAACTTCTGCGGTGTCGCTTTTTTTGACGAAATTCCCGCTTTTGCGAAAAACCCTGGAATTCAGCTCTTCCCCACTTGCTCAACAGGCACCGCTTCTATGCAAGCGCATGTGCAAGACAAGACACACTTCTGCGCACTCAACCGGCTGTCCTCTCCACTGAACCTTCACTGAAGCTATATCCTTAGACCTCAGCTTCCTGACCTGACTACCCAAAATAAACACTAGCTCTACCTCATATGACATATAACCCTCGAGCTGAACCGTGCTGAAGTTCAAAACATGAGACGGGTCACCACATACTTCCGGAGCATCGAAACATGGAACAACGAATGAATACTCGATAAGCTAGGAGGAAAGGAAAGTCTATAAGCCACCTTCCCAATCCTCTAAAGCACCTCAAATGGCCCAATGAACCTGGGACTCTGCTTTCCCCTCTTCCCGAGCCTCATAACACCTTTCATGGGTGACACCTTCAGCAGTACCTTCTCCCCAACTATGAAAAACACATCTCAAACCTTCCGGTCCGCATACTCTTCTGCCTAGATTGCGCTGTGCAAAGCTGCTCCTGAATCAACTTCGCCTTACCCAATGCATCCTGAACCAAGTCTGTGCCCAATAGCCTAGCCTCGCCCGACTCGAACTAACCAACTGGAGATCTGCACCTTCTACCATATAAAGCCTCATACGGAGCCATCTGGATACTTGACTGATAACTATTGTTATATTTAAACTCCGCGAGTGGCAGAAATTGGTCCCATGAACCCCCAAAATCAAGGACACAGGCACGCAACATATCCTTCAAAATTTGAATAGTACGCTCCGACTGCCCGTCGATCTGAGGATGAAACTCTATGCTCAAATCGACCTGAGTACCCAACTCTCTCTGTATGGCTCTCCAAAACTGAGATGTGAACTGAGTACCTCTGTCAGAAATGAAAGAAACTGGAACCCCATGCAATCGGACAATCTCCCTGATATAAGTTTCAGCTAACCGCTCTGAAGATTAAGTAGTACCAACAAAAATGAAGTGCACGGACTTGGTCAGCCGATCCACAATAACCCATATAGCATCAAACCTCCTTAAAGTCTGTGGGAGCCCAACTAGGAAGTCCATGGTGATTCGCTCCCACTTCCACTCCAGGATATCTAATCTCTGAAGCAATTCACCTGGTCTCTAGTGCTCATGCTTGACCTGCTGACAGTTGAGACACCGAGCTACGAACTCCACAATATCCCTCTTCATCCGCCTCCACCAATAATGTTGTCTCAGATCTTGATACATATTCGCGGCACCCGGATGGATGGAATACCGCAAACTATGGGCCTCAGCTAGAATCAAATCTCGAAGTCCATCCACATTAGGCATGCAAATCCGGACCTGCATCCTCATGAACCCATCACCACCAATAATCACATCCCTGGCATCACCGTGAAGGACCCTGTCCTAAAGAGCGAGCAAGTGTGGATCATCATACTGGCGTGCTCTAATCTGATCATAAAGAGAAGACCTGGAGGCTACACATGCCAATACCTGCGGATGCTCTGATAGATCCAATCTCACCAACTGACCCGCTAAAGCCTGAACATCAAGTACTAATGGCCGCTCTGTCACTGGAAGGTAGGCTAGACTCCCCAAACTCTCTGCCCTGCGACTCAGGGCATCGGCCACCACATTGGCCTTCCCCGGATGATATAAAATAGTGAGGTCATAATCCTTGAGAAGCTCCAACCACCTCCTATGACTCAAATTCAGATCCTTCTGCTCAAGCAGATGTTGCAAACTACGGTGATCAATGAAAATCTCACAATGCACTCCATACAAATAATGACGGCAAATCTTCAAGGTGTGGACAATAGCTTCTAGCTCAAGATCGTGCACTGGATAATTCTTCTCGTGCACCTTCAACTGTCTGGATGCGTAGTCAATCACCCTACCATCCTACATCAAAACCGCTCCAAGGCCAACTCTCGAGACATCACAGTAAACTGTGTAAGAACCTGAACCCGTAGGCAAAATCAATACCAGACTGTAGTCAAAGATGACTTGAGCTTGTGAAAGCTCTCCTCACACTCCTTAGTCCACCTGAACTAAGCACCCTTCTGGGTCAGTCTGGTCATAGGTGCTGCAATAGATGAAAATCCCTCTACGAAATGGCGGTAGTGACCTGCCAAACCAAGGAAACTGCGAATCTCGGTAGCTGATGAAGGTCTAGACCAGCTTTGCACTGCCTCTATCTTCTTTGGCTCAACATGAATACCCCCACTGGAAACCACGTGTCCCAAGAATGCTACAGAATCAAGCCAGAACTCACACTTTGAAAATGTGCATACAATCTCTTCTCCCTCAAGGTCTAAAGCAAAACTCTCAAATGATCCTCAGTACCCTCCCGAGATCGGGAATACACCAAGATATCGTCAATAAACACGATGATGAAATAGTCCAGATAAGGCCGGAATACACTGTGCATCAAATGCATAAAGGCTGCTAGTGCATTGGTCAGCCCGAAAGACATAACCAGAAACTCATAATGACCATATCTTGTCCTGAAAGCAGTCTTCAGAATGTCTGGGCCCCGAATCTTCAACTGATGATAGCGGGAAGGCAAGTCAATTTTGGAAAATACCCTGGCACCCTACAACTGATCAAACAAGTCATCTATACGAGGCAGAGGATATCGGTTCTTCACTGTGACCCTGCTCAGTTGCCGATAATCAATACACGTACGCATAGATCCATCCTTCTTCTTTACAAACAACACTGGTGCACCCCAAGGTGACACACTAGGCCGAATGAACCTCTTATCTAGAAGTTTCTGAAGCTATTCCTTTAATTCCTTTAGCTCCGGTGGTGTCATATGATAAGGTGGAATAGAAATAGGCTGGGTTCCTGGCACCAGGTCAATACAAAAATCAATGTCCCTGTCAGGTGGCGTGCCTGGAAGGTTTGCAGGAAACACGTCCGGAAAGTCATGGACCACAGGAACCGAATCAATAGCGGGAGTCTCACCACTGACATCCCTCACAAAATCCAGATAAGATAAACACCCCTTCTCAACCATACGCTGAGCCTTCAGGTAGGAAATCACCCTGGTAGGCATATACTCAGAAGAACCTCTCCACTCAACCCTCGGACATCCCGGCATAGCTAAGGTCACAGTCTTAGCATGACAATCAAGAACAACATGACACGGGGATAAACAATCCATGCCCAATATCACATCAAAATCGACCATGCTGAGCAACAGTAGGTCCACTCGGGTGTCCAGACCTCAATAGATATCACACACGACCGATACACACGGTCCACAACAAGAGTATCGCCTACCGGAGTCGACACATGAATAGATGTAACTAAAGACTCACGGGGCATATCTAGAAAATGAGCAAAATATGAAGAAACATAGGAATATGTAGATCCAGGGTCACATAAAGCCAAAGCATCTCGGCGACAAACTGAGACAATACCTGCGATAACTGCATCGGAGGCCATAACATTTGACCTGGCTGGAAATGCATACATACGAGCCTGACCTCCACCCACTCGGCCTCCCCCCAGGGCGGCCTCTAGCTGACTGACTACCACCCCTAGTTGCCTAGGCGGGTGTTGAAGTAACTAGAGCTGAAGTCGAGGTCTGGCCCCTCTGCTGAGAAGAACCACCAGGAAAACGTGGACACTTCCTCCACATGTGCCCAAACTTGCCGCACTCAAAACAACTCCCTGGATCTGGAGACGAGGTATGATAGAAACCCCTGGCACTAGAATGGTCACTAGAAGAATCATACATAGAGGGACTCTGAATTGGTGGTGCTCGAGCTGCACTCTGCGCTGGGAGGTCAGCGAATGAACGTGCCTGACTAAGAACCGCGGGGACCATGCCCCGAAGATGCACCACTATAGGCTGGGCGGACTGACTGGGGAGGCCTGAATGAACGACCTCTACCATGCTGAAACTGCCCCTTGGAAGGAGCACCACTAGAACCGCCCGATCCACGAGGCCGCTTGGCCTCCCTCTCCTCCGCTCCTGATGGCGAACAGACTCAATATCTCGAGCAATATCAACAACATGCTCGAATGTAGCATCTGATACTCTCTCTCTCGAGTCATAAATAGGCGGAGCTGATAAGTGAGGCCATCCACAGACCTCCTAATCCAGTCCCTATCAGTAGGGACCAACTCGGTGGCATGACGAGCCAACTCCGAAAACCGCATCTCATACTGTGTCACTGATAGCTCCCCCTGACGCAGCTGCTCAAAATGCTTGCGCTGCTCCTCCCTGTGAGACTGGGGTACATACTTCTCCAGAAAGATAGTGGAGAACTGCTGTCAGGTTAGGGGTGCTGAACCAACAGGCCTACGCCTCTCAAAAGACTCCCACAAACTGAAAGCAGCACCAGAAAACTGAAATGTAGCAAATGAGACCCCATTTCTCTCCAAAATCCCAGAAGTATGCAGCATCCTCTGACACTTATCCAAAAAACCCTGGGCATCCTCGCCCTCAGCACCAATGAATGTTGGAGGATGTAGTCTACTAAGACTCTCCAGTCTATGTTGCTCATCGTCTAGCCTAGCTGGAACCACAAAGTCCCGAACTGGAGCAACCCACTGGGCTGGAACCCCCCGGTGTCTTATGGCCCTGAGTACTCTGCTCAGGTGTCCGGGCAACTGAAGTCTGGCTGCCTTCCCCAGCTTGAGAAGTAGCGGCAACTGTCTGAGCAAGGGTGGTACGCACAATCAAGATCTAAGCCAAGGTCTCTTGAAGACCTGGAATAACAATAGGCACTGCAGGTGCCTGAGCCTGTCCCGCTGGAGTATCTGCGGCGGGAATCTGATCTTGAACAGTAGGGGGTCAACTGGCATTGCCCTGCCTACTGAACGGGCTGGCCCCCTACCTCTACCACGGCCTTGACCGCGACCTCGACCTCTCGCTGGTCTAGCTGGTGGCTGATCATCCTGATCGGTAGTGCGATTCCTCACCATCTGTGAGAGAAGGAAACAACAGAAGTTTAGATTCCTAGAATCAACAAAATGGCATGACATAATTCAAGAAAAATGAGATTGTTCCCAAGGGATCCGTAGCCTCTCGAATATAAGTACAGACGTCGCCGTACTGATCTGCAAGAATCTACTAAACCTGCTCATGACCGTTGAGTCCTATGTAACCTAGGCTCTGATACCAACTTGTCAAGACCCCAAATCCTAAACCGGCCGTGATGGCGCCTATCATGGAACTAGGCTGGCCAATTCACATATTTATAGTTTCTTTCCAAAAATCCCAACTCATTTTCAACATTTCATAAAAATATATAGAATTTACTTAATCTATTACGAGAAATAACCAATTAAAAATAGTCTAAACCATCCCCAAAATCCGGAGTCAACATGTCATGAGCATCTAAGAAATATACCAAGAAGTCTACTATTATAATACAAAACCTGCGAACGAATAACTAGGTACAACATAAGAACGGAAAAAAGAGATGATGCGGACGCTAAACAACTACCTCTATGTCCCGAACTCCGGCTCCGCACGGAATAATTGGCTAACGCTCGGTATCAGCACCTGTATCTGCACACAGGGGTGCAGGGAGTAATGTGAGTACGCCAACTCAGTAGTAATGAAAATAAATCAAGTCTAAGCGGCAAGAAACACATAAAAATCAAATCATCAGTTCACAATATGCACAACCTTTCTTTTCAACAATATATATACATATATAAGTATGAAATCAACATGCCTTCAAAGCCAACTTCAGTAAAATTCTTTGAAAAATGTGTTTTCCAAAAATTTCAGAAATGAAAATACCTGAAGAATTTAGTGTAAAATGAAATAAGTCATAAATAGCCCCTCGGGCAGAACATGAATCATAAATCGGCCCTCGGGTAGAACATCACTCAGCACCTCACAGTCACTCAGTATCAGCCCCTCGGGCAACCTCACTGTCACTCATGCCTCCCAATCACTCCTCATTCCGCACTCGACACTCGCACTCAGTAGGTACCTGCGCTCACTGAGGGTGTGTACAGACTCCAGAGGGGCTCCTTCAGCCCAAGCGCTAATATCAAGCCACCTCGAGGCGTATCATATCCTCACAATCAGGCCCTCGGCCTCACTCAATCAGAACCTCTCAGAACGCCCCTCGAGCGTATCAGTAAAACGGGGTACTCCACCCAAAAACATTATTTTATTTTTCAAAATAGTATAAATAAGGCCGAGTTTCGAAATCGGTTAAACTTAACATGTCTGAGTGTAAATCATAAATCAACAGTGAGGAAATACAGTAAAAAGTCCCCAAGGGGTCCAAACAAGTCGGCACGAGGCCCCAAACATGGATTATAGCCCAAATATGTCAATAGTTTTAGAACACAATTTAACATATGATTAAAAGTAAAAATACGCAACTCAATAGTTTCTGCGGAGAGGACCAAGTTCAATCCAAAAATTAATGCGCGCCACATACTCGTCATCCGACATGTGCGCCATTTTAAAACAATGAGAAATATGAAGTCCGGGGTTTCCTACCTTCAGGACAAGATTTATAGCCATTACTTACCTCTACCGGACCACAATACTAATCTGCGATGCTCTTGCCCCTCAAATCAGCTCCCGATTGCTCCGAATCTAACCAATCCAGATTAACATCAGCAATATATGCTAAAGGAACAAAACTCAATCGAAAGCTATCAATTTATACAAAATTCTCGAAATTCGGTCAAACCTGAGTGCCGGGCCCACGCCTCGGAATTCTATAAAATTTACATCACTTGAATCCTCATCCTCCAACGATTATACACATGCCAAGAACACCACAATCGGACCATAATTGCCCGCTCAAATAACCAAAAGAATTTTCCAAACTTCCTCCCATTGTTCCCAACTTTTTTCTACTTTAAATTCCTCAAATTTCAAGCCTAATCCGTCACAAAATAACATAGAAACAAGTTTTTAATCCGGGAAACTTACCTCCACTGAAGACCCTCGAATTGCTCTCTCAATTTGCTCTCAAACCAGCTCAACCCGCATGCAACAATGGAAGAAATGACCAAAATTGCGCGGAGGCACCTATTTATATTTTCTGTTTAGTTAATCCGCACATGCGAACCATTTTCTGCACCTGCGGTCCTAGGTGAGCACCTTCGAAATCCCACTAACAGTCCAAACTTCGCACCTGCGAGTCCTTTTCCGCACATACGGCTTCGCAGGTGCGACCCATGCCTCGCACCTGCGGATTCCTCCAGCCTGGCCTCTTCTCGCACCTGCGCAAGGTTCTTCGCACCTGCGGCCATCGCACATGCGTATCCCCATCCGCAGGTGTGGCCACACCACTAGAATAACACCAGCAATTATTCTGTTACAAATTCCTAAATTTAAACCTCCGCTAACCATCCGAAATCAATCTCGAGACCCTCGGGGCCCCAACCAAACATACCAACACATCCCATAGCATCATTCAAACTTAGTCGAGCCTTCAAAACACCAAAAACAACGCAAAAACACATCAAATTCAAGCCTATGAACTTTGAAACTTCTAAATTTCTCCAATGATGCCGAAACCAACCAAAACACCTCCGATTGACCTTAAAATTTGCACACATATCCAAAATGACATTACAAACCTGCTCAAACTTCCCAAATTCCATTCCGACCCTGATAGCCTATTTTCCACTGCCCACCGAAAATCGCCAAAAACTAACTTTCGCCAATTCAAGCCTAATTCTACACCGGACATAAAAACTTCATTCCAAACACACTCCTAAGTCCCAAATCACCTAACTAATCTATCCGAGCCATAAAATCCACATTCCTAGGTTGTTTTCCAATAAGTCAACTCCCAGTTGACTTTTCCAACTATTAAGCTAGTTTAAGGGACTAAGTGTCTCTATTCTCACCGCAACCACTCCAAAACTGAACCAACTGACCCAACACATCATAAATAGGCTAAGTAGAATATGATAAAGAAGTAATGAGGGAAACGAGGCTAATCTCACGGAACGACCGACCAGATCGTTACATTATGACTCCATACTATCAATTTTGGGAATGTAGGACTATTGATCAGTTTTAGCTTTATTATGTCATTTATAAGTTTAATTTAATAGCTAAGATATTTATTTTTGTTAAAATCTCAGCATATGTTTGTCTTACCTAGTCCTAGGAATCAGGTGCTATCATGATCCTTGAGGTGAGATTTTGAGGTCCTGACAAGTTGGTATCAATTCTCCAGGTTCATAGGTACTACAAGTCATAATCAAGTTTAGTAGAGTCTTGCTGATTGGTATGGAGACGTCTTTACGTATCTTCGAAAGGATACGAAACTAGTATGAAACTCCACTTCTTTCACTCCTTATAGTGCGGATTTGTTGATTTCAGAATTTGAGCATTTGTCTTTCTATTCTTTCAGGGATGGTGAGGACACGCATTACCAGATCAATTGAGCAGACACCCACACCCCCTTCTAGATCTGCGATTGGTCAGGGTCGAGGTAGAGGCCGAGGAAAGGGGACATGCTACAACCAGGGCACCTGTCAGAGCTGCGACTAAGGAGCCACCCGTAGCTCTGGTTGGGGGGGGCATCCACCCAAGGTGCCTGTTGCTACACCTGAACTCTAGGAGACTTTTGCGTATTTCCATACCATGTTCGGTATTTTGGGTCATACGAGGTTGATCCTAGTTACACCAGCTACATCTCAGGCTGGGGGAATAGCTTAGATTCCCGCCGACCATACTCTAGAGCAACGAGTCCAAGTCGATCAGGTTCCAAGTGTCATCCCGGTCCAGCCTGTGATCGCGGTTCATCCTGAGGCAGCATCAGAGGAGGAGTATAAGAGATTTTAAGGAGTTCAAGAAGTATTTTCCTCCTTTTTTCAGTGGTGCAGTTTCTGAGGATGCATAGGGTTTTCTGGACCAATGTCACCGTATTCAGCATACTATGGGCATAGTAGAGGTGAATGGGGCTGCCCTCGCTACTTTCCAGCTGAGGGGGTCAGCATGAAGGTGGTGTAAGGATTATGAGGAGAGTCCACCAGTTGATGCAGTGCCACTTACTTGGGCTCAGTTACATGGTCTATTTTTAGGGAGTTCTAACCATATACTCTTAAGGATACGTTGCACATAAAGTTTGAGCAGTTGTTTTGGGGGAATATGATGGCGTCTAAGTATGCCTTGAGGTTTAGTGAGCTATTCCATCATGCACCTTCTTTGATTTCTACATTTAGACAGAGAGTTCACAGATTTATCGATGGTCTTAGTTATGATCTCGAATTTGGGATGGCGCGAGAGTTGGAGACTGATATTCCATTCTAGCAGCTTATGGAGATTTATCGGAGGTCGGAACATATCCGTGACCAGGAGAGAGGTGATAGGGAGGCCAAGAGGCCTCCATATTTGTTACACCCCATGTTTTCGTACATGGACGTACGCCATAAGAAAGTTGATATAATAAGTAAGACCTCTAATTTACTAAGGGAGATGCTCGTAATGTCATTTTGGATATGTGTGCAAATTTTCAGGCCAATCGGATGTGTTTTGGTTGGTTTCGGCATCATTGGCGAAATTTAGAAGTTTCAAAGTTCATAGGCTTGAATTTGATGTAATTATGGTGTTTTCGTGTTGTTTTTGGTGTTTCGAAAGCTCGAGAAAGTTTGAATGATGTTATGGGGTGTGTTGGTAGCATTGGTTGAGGTGCTGGGGGCCTCAGGTGTATTTCGGATGCTCACACGGGCACTTTTTGGTCTTAAGGAGTCTGCTGTTTTCTGGTGTTTTAGCAGCAGTGATTTCTTCACTGCGATCACGCGGATTCATCCGCGATCGCGTAGAGTAAAATACTGGGCCGGACATTTTGTTCTATATGATCGCATGGTTAGGAATGCGATCGCATAGGTGGGACATGTGAAGTAGTGCGATCGCGTGGACTTTGGTGCGATCGCATAGAGGTTCTGAGGCGCGTGGGTGGGATGGAGATTTGTTCTATGCGAACACATGTGTCGGTATGCGATCACATAAAGTTTTCGGGGCTGTGTGTCGCGATCGCACTGAAGGGGATATAAGTGCTCGGCAGAATGTTTTAAAGCCCATTATTGCGAAATTTAGTCCATTTTCCTCCATTGATAAGCGGGTTTAGAGCTATTTGAGAGGGTTTGAAGAAGAAATCAAAGGGGCTCATTTGGAGGTAAGGTTTTCAACTTCATAACTCGTTTCTATGTCATTTTCTAAGTAATTAAACTGGAAAATTGTTGAATTAAAACCAAAAATTTGGGGAAGTTAAGTGCATGTAATTGGAATTTTCTTTTGAGGATTTGAGTGGGGAATTACGGACCGATTTTGGTGTTCTTGGTATGTATAGAATCGTGGGAGGACGAGGATTCTAGTGATTTAAATTTTATCGAATTCCGAGACGTGGGCCCCGGGCTCGGGTTTGGCCGAATTTCGAGAATTGTGTCAAAATTGATAGTTTTCGATTGGGTTGTGTTCCTTTAGAGTATATTGATGATGTTAATCTGGTTTTGGTTAGATTCGGAGAAATCAAGAGCCAATTTGGGGGGCAAGAGCATCGCGGATTAGTATTGTGGCCCGGTAGAGGTAAGTAATGGTTATAAATCTTGTCATGAGGGTATGAAACCCCGTAATTCATATTTCTCATTGTTTTTAGAATGGCGCACATATCGGATGACGAGTATGTGGCGCACTCTGATTTTTGGATTGGACTTGTTCCTCTCCGCGGCAACTATTGAGTTGTGTATTTTAGTCTAAATCATATGTTAAAATGTGCCCTAAAGACTATTGCTATTTTGGGCTATAAGCCGTGTTTGGGGCCTCGTGCCGACTTGTTTAGACCCCTTGGGGGATTTTTACTGCTATTTCCTCACTATTGATTTATCATTTACACTCAGTCATATTGTGCTTAACTGTTTTCGAAACTCAGCCTTATTTACACTATTTTGCGATATAAAATTGATGTTTTGGGTCGAGTACCCTGTTTTACTGATACGTCCGAGGGGCTTTTGAGAGGTTCTGACTGAGTGAGGCCGAGGGCCTGATTGTGAGGATATGATACGCCACGAGGTGGCTTGATATTAGAGCTTGGTATGAAGGATCCCCTCTGGAGTCTGTACACACCCCCAGTGACCGCAGGTACCTACTGAGTGAGAGTGTTGAGTGTCGAGTGCCGAGTGACTAGTGATTGGGAGGCATGAGTGGATGTGAGGTGCTGAGTGATGTTCTGCCCGAGGGGCGATTTATGATTCATGTTTTTCCCGAGGGGCTACTTATGATTTATTTCATTTTACACTAAATCCTTCGGTTATTTTTATTTTTGAAATTGTTGGAAAAACACATTTTTCATAGGATTTTATTGAAGTTAGATTTTAAGGCATGTTAATTTCATATATCTATGTATATACTGTTGGAAAGAAAGGTTGTGCATATTGTGAACTGATGATATTGATTTTTATGTGTTTCTTGCCGCTTAGACTTGATTTATTTTCATTACTACTGAGTTGGCGTACTCACATTACTCCCTGCACCCCTATGTGCAGATACAGGTGCTGATACTGAGCGTTAGCCATCTATTCTGTGCGGAGCCGGAGTTCGAGATATAGAGGTAGTTGTTCTGCGTCCGCAACATGTCTGTTTTCCCTTCTTATGTTGTATCTAGTTATTCGTTCGGAGGTTTTGTATTATAATAGTAGACTTGTTGGTATATTTCTTAGATGCTCATGACATGTTGACTCTGGATTTTGGGTATGGTTTAGACTGTTTAGTTGTTATTTAGCCTAATGGATTCAGTAATTCTATATACTTTATGAAATGTTTGAAAATGGTTGGGATTTTGGAAGGAAACTATAATTATGTGATTATTGGCTAGCCTAGTTCCACGATAGGCGCCATCACGATCGGTTTAGGATTTGGGGGTCGTGACAGCCCACAACCTAAGATAAGAGACCTCTAACTTACTAAGGGAGATGCTTATCTCTGCAAAGTCTTAGAGGAAAACATCAGCAAACTCATACAAAGCTCTAATTCATTTTTGAATCCCTACATATCAAAGAGTGCTTCAGCAAAGATGTTGATTAAAAATAGCAACGTGATAACTTCAAATGTTTCATACGAAGACTATTTAATACTATAACAACATGGGATTTGCGATTCTAAGGGAGTATAGTGCAATCTTTCTCAAGAATATCATACGATTTTTCCCTACTTCGATCTGCCATTACGTGATTTGTCGCAATTGACGTGTGTTAGAGGGGTTGTCAAGAGAATCGACTCAGGTATGTTAAGGTTGTACCTTCTTTCTTTTGGCATGATCTATATGACACGGACGGAATGAGCGAATGCACAATTTCCATAAATGACTCTATTCATAGAAGTATTAGAGGTGCCTATGTTCTAGAATTACCATGTGTCTTATTATTACATCATCTTTTCATGGGTCTCAAGAAAATACGTAATTTGAAAAAAGTTTACTTCATGATATTACTCAAAGACATAATGGTCTTATGACATTTAAAGAGATTTTATTGACGTATTTCTCATGTATTGGATTCATTTACATTGACCCATGACCAGATGGCGTTATATACGTGTATATATGTATATATATGTATATGGGGTATAGGAAAAGGTTACGACGTTATATACGCACCACTACCTGATCGACTGATATACGTTAATGATTTGCCCACAGTGGCCGAGATGATATGATGGGATGCCCTTAGAGGCTTGATTATGTTATGAACACATGTACCTATGCACGACATGACATTTATATGCATACACATAACACTATGAGTATTTTATGATTTACAGAGCTATTCAGACTTACATGTCGAGTCTTTTACTCCATGTTTCTCTCATGTCTATTATTTACTAATTTTCATTACTTACATACTACGTATATTAATTTTACTAACTTCCCTTTTACTTGGGGACGCTGCGTTTCATGCCCGCAGGTCCCGATAGATAGGCCGAGAGTCCTCCAAAAAGGCTATCAGCTCAACGGAAGATGTTGATGCGCTCCATTTGTTCCGGAGTTGCTTATTTGGTCAGTACGATTTGGTCATGTATTGATTGGTATGGAGCGACTCTGTCCCAACCTTTATGGTATTTATCTACTCTTAGAGGCTTGTAGACATATGTCATATACGTAACAGATTGTATGGCGTTGTCGGCCTATGTTTAGTATACGAGTGATCATTTTGTTCTTATAGGCCCATATGTGTTATGTATAAGATAGTATTCCATGTTTTATTCTAGTTATCCTACGACAACCTTTAGGTCTCATTTACCTATGATAGCATGATACAAAAAGATACTTTATATTGGTACTCGGTTGAGTAAGGTACTGGGTGCCCGTCACGGCCCATCAGTTTGGATCGTGACAATATTCTAAAGACTTTAGTGGTTCCCGCTCTGAAATTTCATCTCACATGGTAGATGTTATGTCAGTCGACCAATTCATTCTGCGCTTCAGGCTACTTAGAGTGCTCTAGCTATTCAAGGGCCTCAGAGCGCCCATTTTGCACAACACCTTCCAGTGTACTTCATGCACGGAGTGCCTACAGTGGTCATTCTATCCGACCAAGTCAGACTCAGTTCCAACAACCACGCTCACAAAAAGGTTGTTTCAAGTGTGGTGATACTAGGCATATGGTGAGACACGGTCCCAAACTTAGGAGGGGTGGATCTCTAGAGGGTACACAGTCTATGATTGCTGATCCAGTTACTACTCAACTTTCCTATCCAGTTCGAGGTGGAGGGTAGGCGGGTAGAGGTCGTCCTAGATGGGGAGACCAAACATGTTGCTATGCTTTTCCTGGTGGGACTGAGGTTCTCGCATCAGATTCTGTCTTCACAGGTAATGTTCATAGGGATGCATCAATTTTTTTTTATTTGGGTTCCACCTACTCGTATGTGTCAACTTATTTTGCTTTGCATTTGGATATGCGTCATCATTCTTTGAGTACTCTTGTTTATGTGTCTATGCCTGTTGGGGATTCTATTATGGTGGACTGTGTCTATCTAGACGTGTTTTGTCACTATCGGGGGGTTATAAGACAAGTGTTGACCTTCAACTACATAATATAGTGGGGACTTAAACGTGATTTTGGGCATGGATTGATTGTCTCCCTATCGCGCTATTTTGGATTGTCACGCCAAGACCGTGACACTGGCTATGTCCGGGGTGCCGAGGTTTGACTGGAGAGGTACATTAGGCCATGTTACTAGTAGGGTGGCATCCTTTCTAAAAGGACATCATATGGTCGTGAAGCGTTGCTTGGCATATTTAGCCTATGTGAGGGATGTAAGTGTTGATACTCCTACCGTTGAGTCACAACTGGGAATGAGGGATTTTCGAAATATGTTTCCAGCAAACCGACAGGGCATGCCACCCGATAGGGATATCGATTTTGGTATTGACTTGGTGTCGGTCACTTAGCCCATCTCTATTTCACCATTTCACCGCAACTCTAGTTATGGTTTTGCCTTCATCATTATGTCCTTATACAGTTTACTGTGATGCTTCGCATATTAGAATTGGGTTTGTGCTGATGTAAGAGGGAAGAGTGATTTCTTATGCTTTGTGTCAGTTGAAGACCCATGAGAAGAACTACTCAGCGCACTATTTAGAGTTCGCAGCCCTTGTGCAAACGCTGAAGATTTGGAGGCACTATCTTTACGGTGCGTCATGTGAGGTGTTCACATATCGGAGGAGACTACATCACTTGTTTAAGAAAAAAGATCTGAACTTGAGGCAACAGAGATGGTTAGAGCTACTAAAGGATCTTTTTTGATATTTCTTTTATTCCAATTGGGGAAGACCATTAGCATTGGATGTTCAGGCTTTAGCCAACAGGTTCATGAGGTTGGATATTTCGGAGCCTAGCCGGGTCCTTTCTTGCATGGTTTCATGGTCTTCATTGTTTGATCGCATCAAGGCGCGAGTATGATGATCCTCACTTGCTTGTCATTAAGGACATGGTGCAGCACGAAGATGCCAAGGAGGTGGCTATTGGTGATGGTGGGGTGCTGCGGATGCAGGGTCGGATTTGTGTTTGAATGTGGATGGGTTGCGTGAGTTGATTCTTGAGGAGGCCCATTATGGGTAGCCAAGATATATCCTTGTACTCGGGTTTAATAGGGCGGACCTAGGGTTGACTTTTGGCGAATTGTGTAAAGATCCTAACTTTAATTATCGGAATTGGTTTCTCTTGCATTGTTTATTGATATTAAGTCATTTTTTATTAGATTTGAGCCGCACAAAGGAAAATTTTAAAAGAAAGCTATTTTTGAGTATTATTTTGTCTAATTACACTATTTGAATTATGTGAAAGACATGTACATAGGTGACAAGAAATTTTTTAAAAGGCATGGCAATAAGGCGAAGCGTTTAACATATGCCTCAGCATGGCATATTGTCACGCCCCAAAATCGAGGGAAGCGACCAGCACTCAATCGGGTTACCGCAGTCAAGCGAACTTGATTTTCCTTTCCTACCCAACACGCTTCCCCGTGTTTATTTCATCCATTATTTATGTGAAACAGTGAGATAAGCTTAAAAGTGTGTGATTACCACAATAAATCTAAATTTTCCTCATTTTACATTATTATACTAGATTTCCCCAAAACATACATAATAGATACAACATTTTCCAATACGGACCATGATTACGAGCAAATACAGCCACTACCCAAAAATATATACATACACCCACATAGTGTCTACGGCGCCTCTAAGAGTACTAGGAGTTTATACCATACTTGCCGGCAACAAGGCCCCTGCTATACCTTACAATACGTAATATACTCAAAAGGAGATGGCATGAACTACACATGGCCCCGAGAGGAGGTGGGGCTCACCAGTACAACTGAGAAAGGATTAGGAGAAAGCACCACTAACGGCGAGCTGAGCAACCTGCTATGGACCCACCTACATCCATATAAAAAGATATAGCGCATCGGGCAAAAGGGGCGTTAGTACTGTGGAATAGTACTAGTATGTATGAATAAACTTTATCCCAACCAAGTACAATCAAACAATACACAATTAAGAGACAGTAATAGAACCAATCAATCAATGCACGTGGAAAGAAACAACCAAAATCAACAAGTTTCACAATCTCTCTCTTTTCCCTTTCAACATCACCATATTCAAGAGTTTCCCGGATTTTTCATTTCGATAGTGATAATGGTCACATTCCATACTTATTACCTCGGCTACCCTTATTACCTANCCTGACAATCATATTTCATAACAGCAACCACAAACAATTACATCACAAGAATTATCATTTCAAGGAATCACAAGTTCACGTCCACCATTCATATATTTGGGCCCAAGGCACAATAATTCTCCCCAAGTAGTAATTCATATACAAGGCATTGCCATAATTTTTCAACTCATTCACATCATTTCACAATACCCTTTTTCATTAACTATAACACACGGTTTTCCTTAGCCATTATATACATTCCCACACTTGGGCACATTAATATTCTTTCATTCATTAACACATACTTTCATATCGATACCCTCGAGCATTTACAAGCTTTGCACATAATAAGATAGGCACATCAAAACACTTTTGACAGTCTCATATAGTACGATAGTATGGCAATCAACTAGGACAATCAGAGAAGAGAATCTTACGTCTCAACACATTTGAACAATCAATTCACATGTTTTCAAACAAGTTACACATANATTAAATAACCCCTTTTTAGTGAAAGGTTACTCCAACCTATTTTCCTTTACTAGATTATGATAAATTGGGTACATGCATGCAAGATTCTTAACCCCATCTTTATGAACTATCCTACCTAGGTTTCATTTTAACAAAAATATGGAAATTAAGGTTAATAAGGTAGAAGCTTACCTCTTAGAGTGAAGAAATTTGTGTCATACTTGATTAGTTCCAAGCTTGAGCGATGAAGGAAGACCAATTTGATGAAGTTGAGAATTTCTCTCTCTAGAACCCATTCTTTCCTCTCTCTAATATATCAGAAAATGGTTAAAAATTGAAGGGGAAGGGTGTTTTAATGAACTACGGTCGGGTTTTAAAAAAATTAGAAAAATAGGGGCGACACAAGAATGCGGTCAGGAATGCGGTCCGCAGAATCGACCGCATAATGGCCCTCGTGATGGGCCAAAATTCAAAACACACTGCCCAGGTATGCAACCATTATGCGGTCTGCATACATGTTATGCAATCGCATAACTTCCCTCCAAAAATCAAAGGTAACAATGCGTCAGATATGCAGTCCGCAGAACTGAGATGCGATCGCACATTGGACCGCATAGTTGACCTCAAATGGGGCAGTGATCTTCCTGTGTATGCGACCATTATGCGGTCCACATACATGTTATGCGATCGCATAGTGCGTCGCATAACACCTACTTTCTGGAAAATTTTATTCTTTAAGTCTCAGGGTACTTTTTACTCAATTTAGGTCCGTTTTAAAAATTTCCACGATAAAAACAACTCGGGGACTCAATCAGGCCTTATTTTAAAACGAGAAAATTTTACGGGTCTTTACATCCTCTTCATTCGTCCTTGAATGAGGGCTTTGGAAATCATTTAGGTTTGAAAGCATAACATGCAACTTCTAGATTTTTACTAACTCCAATATCTCAGTAAACTTTCGCCAGAGTTCCCTTTGTAATTAGACCTATCTACCTGTCAGAGAGCCCCCGAAACACATTTCCAAGCACCATTACATAGTTTTAATCACCCAATAACTCACACACAACGTTGTTATCTCAACAATTTGCAAATATTCAATCATTTTGTCAACTACACATAGTTCTTTCTTCTTATACAACAAATTTGCACACAATTCATATTTTTGCACATAACTTGGTCGTTTTAATGAGTCACATACAAGCCAATCACCTCAATATACTATATTCATATCAATTAATCATTACCAACCTACACTACTATTAATCACTTGCCTAACACATACGTTCCACAAAACTTTCATTTACCTCAAGGGTTGCACACTACCCAAATAGAACTGCGGATTCAGTTTTAGCTTACATTGGAAAATTACAACAATAAGGCAATTAGGGGAAGATGGGGTGCTTTGGCACAAAACCGAACATAAAATATAATTTGCTTAGAGATGACTAATGCGAGGCTAGAATTCATAGTTTAACATGTTATATACCTTACATTTTATGTGCGTTAATGATAAAAATACACTTTTTATGTGCATAATGGAGTCTATTTCATGTGTAGGTGAATTGGAGATGGAAACCGAGCTAAATGGATGCAAATACATCTAAAATACTCTCAAGAGGCGAGGAGGAGTGCACCAGGCGATAGCCAGGCGCCAGAGCCCAAACACCTGACCCTGCATGGCATTAGCCAGGTGTTAGAGCTGAAACGCCTGCCTTAGCCTGGTGTTAGGCAGGCGCCAGGGCCCAAACACCAGGCCCCTGTTCCGACTAAATTCGAGTTTTTGAAGAGTTTAAGTGTTTCCCGGTTGGAATAGAAGTCCCCTACACGTTTCGGGTTTGTCCTAAATATATAAATAGACCCCAAAACACAACTTGAACGGGGATTCGAAAGAGAAGGAAGCCATTGAAGTGAAGAAAAACCTGTGGATTACTACTCAGTGAAGCAAACATTGATTTTCATAGCTTTTACTTATTATTTTGTAGTTCAATTATGCAAGTTATTTTAGAATTAATTCTTATGAATGTGAGGAGCTAATTTTCTTAACCTAGGGTTTTGGTGGAACCCGTTGGGGGATAAACTTATTGTGTTATTAAAATAGTTTTGATTAGTTGATTAATCTCTATTTGTTCAACTACGTTCTTGTTGTAGTTGGTTGAAAGGGCCCTCAATTAGATTTTTCTATTTATTATGTATCTACTTGAGAGAGAGTGCATATTTAGGTAGTTGTTTGAACAACATCACTCCCGGAGTATAGACGAAAGTCATAACCGAGGGTTTAGAGGTTGGATTAGAGATAACGATACCTCGGGTGCAATCTAAAGTGAACTGTAATGCAATCTAGCTAGCGTAATTTGAGAGAGTGCGCCTAGTAAATTATCATAATTACTTGAGAGAGATTTATGGTAGATAGAGTGTTCATGATTGATAGAGACAACTAATCAAACTATAAGAAGTATCCGAGAAGGAAGTTCACCGACGGGGGAAACCATAACCTTAGACCTTTATCATAATTGTTTACAACACATTGTTAGTAATTGTTAGTTATTATTATTGTCAGTAGAATTAGTAAAACCTCACCAATTTATATTAAAAAGTCTTGAGAGAATTGATTAAGTAAAAGTTGCATGTTCTAAAGCCTTGATTGATACGTAAATTCCCTGTGGGATCGACTCTGGGCATAATACCCCGAATTATATTTGCAACGCCCGTTTAGTCTTTTATTAGAAATAGTTGAGCGTGATCAAATTTTGGCACCGTTGTCGGGGACCTTACGGTATTATCAATTGAGTTGGAAGAAATACAAAATTCTGAAATATAGTCAATTTTCTTCAAATTTTCGTTTTCACATTGAAAGTTTAATGTTTGCTAACGTGTTGCAGGTGCATGCCTAGAAATCATCAAGGACTGGTGAAGTAATTGAAGCCTTATCAGATCCCGAGAAAGTTTTCAGGGCCATAAATCGGACCAACCGGAAAAGCAAACATCAACCACAAATTGAATAAATTGAAACCGACATGGAAGATCCACACAACCGGAATAATCATGGGGATGAGTGGTAGACCCAGTCGCTCAAATTGGGGCAGAGGCTCCTTTATATGACTGGGCACAACCCACAACTGAGAATTTGGCTACAACAATACTGGTTCCTCAGATACAGGCCGAGTCCTTTCAGATAACAAATAATATGCTACACCTATTGCAGAACAAAGGGCTATTCTCAGGGTCATACATTGAAGACCCCTAGCAACACTTGAAAAACTTCCTGTCAATCTGTAGAACACAGAGGCAGCCTAACATCACTCAGGAGGCAATAAAACTGTTGTTGTTTCCATTCTCAGTGACTGGTGCTGCCCAGACTTGGCTAAACTCACTCCCCATAAATTCCATTACCACGTGGGAGGAGTTAGTTAAGCAATTTGTGAACAAGTTTCATCCACCTAACAAGACTTCCCAACAAATCGATGAAATTTTAAGCTTCCGACAGAAACCAGCTGAAACCTTACAAGAGACATGGGAGCGATTTAAGGGTATGTTGGTTATCTGTCCACATCATGGTATTCCAGAGCAAATGTTGGGGCAGCATTTTTATATGGGTTTGGCTGATACTGTTAAAGCAAATGTTGAGCTTCGGCTGGTGGAGTATTCTTGAGAAAAACGTGGAGAGAAAGTCAAATCTTACTTAATAAAATGACACAGAATTCAGGATGGACAACAAGGAATGCACCCATTACTCTTGTAGTTCACTCAGTGCCATTCGATCCATCTAATTCTATTGCAGAGAACGTGGAAACTTTGATAACACAAATGAGTATACTTACTAAGAAAGTGGAAGAACCAGGACAAAAGCAGCAGGTACACATCGTAGACACAACCAATGGGGGCTTATGCACATCTTGCATTAGTCAACCACTTGGTAATCACTGGAATGAAGAATATCATCACCCTCATTATCCAAAAAATATGAATTATGTGTCGAATTATGGAAGTTAGAGAGAAGGGGGCAAAACTGGGGTCAGCAAGTTCAACCATATAGACCACCCCACCAACAGCAGAACAGTGGAAATATGGGTGTCAGGGGACAACAAGGTAATGCAACACCGTATCAGAGGCCACAAGGTTATAACCATCAGAATCAACAACAAGCATACTACCCTCCTCAGCATCAACAGGGGGGAAAGCAAGAAGATGGGTTTTCCAGGTTAGAAGCTATGATGCAGCAGGTTATTGGGTCAAATGCCAAAATCAGTGAGAGAGTAGATATACATGATGCAGCTATTAAAAATATTGAAGTACAGTTGGGCCAGATATCTATGGCAGTGAACAATCATCCTCCTGGAACTTTACCTGTAGATACTCAGGTGAATCTTATGGACCAGGGCCCAAGGCAGCTAATGGCAGTGACTCTCCGCAGTGGCAGAGATTTAAACTTGGAACTGGAGAGAGCTCGTAAAAGCAGACAGACCGAGACACTGGTACCCATGCCGATTGAGCTTGATGATTCAACAAACTTGACCAAGGTAACAGTGCAACCTACTGAAGGAGAACCCAGTGCACAGAGTGAGACTGAAAAAGAAGTGGAGATAGCCCAGAAGCCGGTAGTTGAGGTGGTGGCTGAGAAAGAAAAGTCCCAAATCACTGGGAAAAAGAGACCGCCAGCTCCATTCCCTCAAAGGCTGGCCAAATACCAAAAGGATGAACAGTACAAAAAGTTCTTGGACATGCTAAAGCAAATACAGGTAAATATCCCATTGATTGATGCGTTGAAGGAAATGCTTAGTTACGCTAAAATGATGAAGGACTTGATGTCCAGAAAAGTTGACTTCCAAGATCTGGCTACTGTCACCCTTACTCAGACTTGTAGTG
>ML357168.1:0-83853 GCA_005239505.1 Nicotiana paniculata | reverse complement strand
TTTCTTTTACTTGCTTCCCCTTTCACCTTCACAAATTTACTCATCACTTGTGAAATAGCATAAACCTTATAACCTCCAAATAATCCTTTACTTTGACTGATGTCAATTACCTTATGACAAATTCAACATACAATATTACATGGTGAAACATCGTCGTAACTTAATACTGCGAAATGTAATATCATCGTAATATTGTGAGGTGTAACATCATTCCCCCCTTCGGAAGATTCGTCCTCGATTGTTGACTGATTTTATTATCACTTTCATAACTTATAGGTCTTGTGAATACCTTAGTACTCTCCTTGCCATTTAAGCAGTTGATCTGTGAATAAATCCAAAGTCTAGGGTATTCCCCCTTTAGTTTTCTTGATAATATCATGACTTGTGGTCGAAATATTTCTAATCTTGCAAGTGCTGCTACCTCCTGTCATGCAGCATGTATGACCCTGGCTTTGTAAGTGGTATTATATGTTCATCTTTCCTTTTTCCTTTTATCTTTTAGTCAATCTGTAGGCCTTACTTTGTAAACATATACAAGGCTTAATAGATGCCTCTTTGGGCATCTATAGGTGTACTAAAGTTCTTCGCTCGATACTTTGTAGAACATGCGAATATGGACATATCTTATTTCATAGATCTGGTTATCCATTCATATGGCTTTACTGCATCTACATGGATCATACTATACCATAATTTTTACTTCTATTTATCATTACTAAGGTATGCTTACCAAACTCCCAATTACTTTTGTTTCCTATCCGTTAGGCATAAATCTCAGTCCTTTAATGTCCTTTCATTACCGTTCGTCTTAAGGATTATGGCCTAATCTCATGTCATACTTTGTAACTTGTATCTGTACATTGTTGATTCACCTAAATGTTGATCTACAATCCTCTCCTTGAAGACTTGAAACATCTCACGTAATACTTTAACGTTAGGGCTTACGTTGCATTGAGGAATATTTGAAGTGATTTCCATAATCGAATTTCATAGTGTCTCAATGTGATTGGCCTTATGGGGGTATCCTAATTTCGTGCTGCCAGTGAAATCTTTTCTCCTCCTCTTCTTTCTCCCCCCTTTTTCTTGAATCATTATTCAAACGAAGACCCAAACATCATCCTTTATGTGTCACAATTATACCCTCATTTTATTTCCAGGTCAGCATATCATTCTTTCTAAATGCTTAGACTCCTGTGAGTTCATTCAGGCTATACTGAACTTTCAATAACTTAGAGAACCATTTTCTCTCTTGTTTTCATGGACTTACTCCGTAGGACTTATCCATGCTCATCCCCTTCTCATTTGACTTTCCTCAGTCTTACTCATGTTTTCTTAAAACTTTGTCGCTCTACCATACTTTAGCTTGCGACCTATACCTATCCATTTATACTACTCGCAACTCTCCTTCAACTTGATTGCACCATACATTTTCTTATGTTATTCTGGAATGTCATGTGAGACATCACATCGTCTCCAACTCTTCTCTACTCTTTTAACTAGATTTCTCAGTACTTAGAAACCATAGGCTAGAAGACATGCTGACTACGATGCCTTTATCATTCTTGGTTATTGGATACCCGTGCTTATAGCCGTCTATCCAAAGTATGGACTATTCACAACTTTCTGCATTTGAGTATCTCGTACGTTGTTCCTTTAACCATAGTTACTTCAAATATTGTATCGTATCTTCTATCTCTTTCATAATCTCCCTTCCACGTAGGTATGATTCACACCACAACTTGAAGTTGTATTATAATACTACAATCCGGTGGAAGCTTGATACTAACTTCTTGTAACTGGCTTTATCACAGAGTTTTTATAGACTATGATTGTTGTACTATCTCTCTCGTACCTCTGATTTTAAAGGAGATCTTGCAATGTTCTCGATCACGATGTTTCTAATTTTTTGGGTCCAACAATCAGAGTCTTGATTACTTAGTTGATGTAACTCTTCAGTTTCCTCTCCCCTCTGATCAACCTTTATATAGGCATAAAATATCTTCAGATCTGTGGTTCGTGGTATTAGTTATCTTGTTTAGCCTTTCATAGGCTTGAGAAATATGCATGATAAAACCCTTTAATAATTTAATCCTTCGTTTATGAACTGGGCTCAATTCTTTCATTTGACGTAATACTAGAATCTTTACGGATGTATATGCTGCCTCTATTAAACTCCGAACCATTAAGTTAGTTCATAACGTAACCAAATTTGGATCATTGATCGAATAATCTCTTTTGTTTCATTTTAGCTTTATTTCAACGTAAGCTATTACTTTTCATGGTGTTTCTGCCCCCGTGTTGCGTCCATACTTTAGCTTATCTTAGTGCCCAAAGCTTTCATACAGCTCATATGATCTCGAATATTACTTTTAAATTTTTTTATTTTTTTTACTTCCCGTACATTAGTCACGGTAGTGTAAATACCCGTAAAATTTTCTCGTTTTAAACTAATGCCCGAATGACTTCCCGAGTTGTCTTTATCGTGGAAAATTTTAAAATGGACCTAAATTGAGTAAAAAGTACCCCGAGACTTAAAGAATAAATTTTTCCAGAAGGTAGGTGTTATGCGATGCACTATGCCATCGCATAACGTGTATGCAGACTGCATAATGGTCGGATACACGGGCAGATCATTGCCCCATTTGAGGTCAACAATGCGGTCCAATATGCGATCGCATTTCAGTTCTGCGGACCGCAGATCTGTCGCATTGTTGCCTTTCATTATGGGAGGGAAGTTATGCGACGCATTATGCGATCTCATAACGTGTACGTGGACCGCACAATGGTCGCATACCTGGGCGGCGTGTTTTGAATTTTCGCCCATCTCGAGGGCCATTATGCGGTCGATTCTGCAGACTGCATGTCAGGAATGCGATCGCGTTCCTGACCGCATTCTTGTGTCGGGCCCTATTTTTCTAATTTTTAAAACCTGACCCCAGTTCATTAAACACCCATCCCCTTCAATTTTTTTACCATTTTCTGATATATTAGAGAGAGGAAAGAGTGGGTTCTACAGAGAGAAAGTCCTAACTTCATCAAATTGGTCTTCCTTCATCACTCAGGCTTGGAACTAATCAGGTAGGACACAAATTTCATCACTCTAATAGGTAAGCTTCTACCTCTTTAACCTTAATTTCCAGATTTTTGTTAAAATGAAATCTGGGTAGGATAGTTCATAAAGATGGGGTTAAGAATCTTTCATGCATGTACCCAATTTATCATAATCTAGTAAAGGAAAATAGGTTGGAGTAACCTTTAACTAAAAAGGGGTTATTTAATCTTAAGGAACACCCAGTGTTTGATAAAAATCTCAAATGAGTTCAAGACATGTTCATGATTCCTAATTCTAAGTTTAAATATGTCGCATTGTGAATTAAATTGAAAGTGCTAGAAGGTCCAGTGATTTGAGATAGAAATTAAGGAAAAATCCCGATTCGAGGTATGTTTGGCTAACCTTAACCTTTGTAGAATACTTTTGTTGGGTCTGAGCATACGGTATGAGTACCTTGTTTGAAAACATGTGAATTGACTGTTCAAATGTGTTGAGACGTAAGATTCTATTCTCTGGTTGTCCTAGTTTATTGCCATACTACCGTACTATATGGGACTGTGAAAAGTGTTTTAATGTGCCTATCTTATTATGTGCAAAGCTCGTAAATGCTTGAGGGTATCGATATGAAAGTATGTGTTAATGAATGAAAGAAGGTTAATGTGCCCAAGTGTTGGAATGTATATAATGGCTAAGGAAAACCGTGCGTGATAGGTAATGAAAAAGGGTATTGTGAAATGATGTGAATGAGTTGAACAATTATGGCAATGCCTTGTATATGAGTTACTACTTGGGGAGAATTATTGTGTCTTGGGCCCAAATATATGAATGGTGGACATGAACTTGTGATTCCTTGAAATGATAATTCTCGTGATGTAATTGTTTGTGGTTGCTGTTATGAAATATGATTGTCAGGCAGGATCGGGTTGCACGCCGCAACACGAAGTAATAAGCTGATAAGATGTGAGGTAATAAGGGTGGATGAGGTAATAAGGATGGAATGTGATCATTATCACTATCGAAATGAAAAATCCAGGAAACTCTTGAATATGGTGATGTTGAAAGGGAAAAAGGAGAGATTGTGAAACTTGTTGATTTTGGTTGTTTCTTTCCACGTGCCTTGATTGAATTGTTCTATTACTGTCTCTTAATTGTGTATTGTTTGATTTTACTAGGGATAAAGTTTGTTCATACATACTAGTACTATTCCACAGTACTAAAGTCCCTTTTGATGGGGTGCTGCATCTTTTTATATGGATGTAGGTGTGTCCATAGCAGGTTGCTCAGCTCGCCGTTAGTGGTGCTTTGTCCTCATCCTTTCTCAGTTGTACTGGTGAGACCCACTTCCTATCGAGACCATGTATAGTTCATGACATCTCCTTTTGAGTATATTATGTATTGTAAGGTATAGCCAGGGCCTTATTGCCGGCAAGTATTGTATAATCTCCTAGTACTCATAGAGGCTCCGTAGACACTATGTGGATTTATATATATATATATTTTGGGTAGTGGTTGTATTTGCTCGTAATCGTGATCAGAAGTGTTGTATCTATTATGTATGTTTTGGGAAATCTAATATAATAATGTAAAATCAGGAAAAAAATGGATTTATTGTGGTAATAACACACTTTTAAGCTTATCTCACTATTTCACATAAATAATAGATGATATAAACATGGGGAAGCGCATTGGGTAGGAAAGGCAAATCAGGATCGCTTGACTTGGCTCAGCCCGTTGAGTGCCAGTCGCGTCCCTCGATTTTGGGGCGTGAAAAACTTGGTATCATAGCCTAAGGTTTTAAAAGTGTCATAGGATGTATCGGAGCCGTCTCTAGTAGAGCCTTTCTTATCGGTGTGTTGTCGACCACATCTATAATTAGGGGGCTGCGTGGACATTTAGGAAACACCCTTTTCAATGTTATTCTATATCGTGCGGTCAAGTGGAAAGTGAGAATATTCTTGTATAACTCTTGCTCTGTTCCAAAATTTCCAGTGATGGCACCAAAGAAGAGAGCTCGACTCAGCCTAGAGGCCAATGCCGCCCCAAGTGTGGCCGTGAATTCTGTACCCGATTGTGCGGGTGAGAGCGAATCCCCAACCTTGAATCCATCTGGCCTATCTGTTGCAGATCAGAGTGCTCTTATTCCGGCTGCGGCGGAGGGTGCTACAATCCCTCCATTTTTGATTCCAGCTCCACGTCCCGGTTCTTCCGATGGGGACCTTAGGGGAGTTATTCATATGTTGACCTAGTTAGTGGCTGCTCAGGCACAAAGATCTCATGCTGCCCCTGCGTCCTCTAGTGGACAGGGAGATTCTGCCGGTTCCAGAGTCAACCAGTTTCTGCGGTTGGCCCCTCCAGACTTCTCAAGTATTGATCCAGACACCGATTTAAAGGACTCTCTAGATGAAATGTACAAGACACTTCAGGGTATGAAGGCTACAGAGACAGAGGGGGTTGAGTTAGCATCTTACCGGCTGAGGGGAGCAGCGTATTCATAGTTTGATATGTGGGAGAATTCCCGTGGGGAGGGAAGTCCTCCGGCGAGATGGAATGAGTTCGTTGATGCTTTCATGGATCACTTTTTACCTGCCGAGCCTATCGCCGCCCGTGGTATGGAGTTTGAGGTTCTCAAGCAGGGTAATATGAGTGTGTGGGATTACCACGTGGAGTTCATGAGATTGTCCAAGTACGCTCCTCAGTTGGTATCGACTATGGGTGCTAGAGTTTGACGGTTTGTTCAGGGCCTCAGTCCTTTGGTTTTGAATGAAGCTGCTACAACTGCCTTGCACTCTGACATGTATTATGGTAAGATAGTGGGATTCGCCCAGGCCGCGGATGCTAGAAAATTCAAGATAAGGTCGGAGAGGGAGAATATCAGCAGGGCCCGGTCAGCGGGCCACTTGGAGAGTTTAGTTGGAGGAGGGAGACCAGTTTAGGGGAGAGGACTATCATGGCCATCCTAGACTTATGTTCAGTCCTCATCCAGTGCATTGCCACCGGTCCACCGTTATCAGCAGAGTAGTCACTCGGGACCAGGATCAGACAGTAGGAGACCCCATCAGTCCGGTCATCCAGGAGGGAGGTTCCAGCAGCAGAGGAGGGCTCCGTGCCCTAAGTGTGGGAGGTTCCATACTGAGCCTTGTTACCTGGATATCCCGGTATGCTACGGGTGTGGGGTGAGAAGTCATATTCTGCGGGATTACCATGTGCCCAGTCAGGGCATGGGTAGTGGTTTTGCTCAGCCGTCCGGTTCTTCAGTCGTCACATCTTTAGTACGTCCTATAGCTCTAGCAGGGCGTGGTTCAGTTAGAGGTAGAGCTCGTGGTAGAGGTGGACCCAGCCGGTTCTATTCTTTGAGTGGTCAGCTGCGTGCGAAGGCTTCCACAAATGTTGTTACAGGTATTCTGGTTGTTCAAGCCCTTGATTGTTATGCTCTTATTGATCTGAGGTCCTCCTTGTCCTATGTTACCCCATTTACTACTTCATGTTTTTGGATAGAACCCAAATAGATCCATGAGCCATTCTCTATGTCGACTCCGGTTGGTGATTCCATTACAGTCGCACGAGTCTATAGGAATTGTATTGCCATGGTGTGTGGTCGAGATACCACGTCTGATCTTATTGAATAGGGACGTAGATTTCGATGTCATCATGGGAATGGATTGGCTTTACTCGTGCTTTGCTAAACTCGACTGCCGAACCAGAATTATAAGACTAGAGTTTCCTAATGAGTCAGTTATTGAGTTGAAAGGGAATGTTGTGGTGCCAAAAGGTAGGTTTATTGCCTACCTTAAGGCCTCAAAGATGATTAAAAAGGGTTGTGGTTATCATTTGGTCCGAGTTGTGGACACCACTTCCGAGGTGTCTGCCCCCGAGTCCGTCCCAGTCGTGAATGAGTTTCTTGAAGTATTTCCGGACAAGCTCCTAGGGATTACGCCAGATAGAGATATCGATTTCGGGATTGATGTATTGCCAGATACGTAGCCAATATTTATTCCACCATACAGAATGGCGTCAGTAGAGTTGAGGGAGTTAAAGGGGTAGTTAAAAGACTTATTAGAGAATGGGTGTATTCGGACGAGTATGTCGCCGTGGGGCGCTCCAGTTTTTTTCGTCAGGAAGAAGGATGAGTCACTTCGGATGTGAATTGATTATCGGTAGCTCAACAAAGTCACTATCAAAAATCAGTATCCATTTCCCCGGATAGATGATTTGTTCGACAAATTGCAGGGTGCGAGGTTCTTCTCCAAAATAGATTTACGGTCGGGGTATCACCAGTTGAAGATCAGAGAGAATGATATTCCTAAGACCGCCTTCAGAACTCGTTATGGACATTTTGAATTTTCGGTAATGTCCTTTGGACTGACCAATGCTCCATCGGCTTTCATGGATCTTATGAATCGGGTTTTCAAACGGTTTCTTCACTCCTTCGTGATTGTTTTTATTGATGACATCCTTGTTTACTCCCATGGTCAGGAGGACCATGCTATGCACCTCAGGATAGTTCTGCAGACTCTTCATCAGCACCAATTGTATGTCAATTTTTCAAAATGTGAATTTTGGTTGGAGTCAGTCACATTTTTGGGTCATGTTGTTTCCAGAGAAGGGATTAAGGTTGATCCCCAGAAAATCACAGCGGTAAAGGATATGCCTTGACCAACGACCCCGACAGAGATTCCCAGTTTCGTGGGTCTAGCCGGGTATTACTGGAGGTTTGTGGAGGGGTTCTCTACCCTCGCCTCCCCATTGACTAAATTGACGCAGAAGGCAACTAAGTTCCAATGGTCCGACGCTTGTGAAAAGATCTTTCAAAAATTGAAATCAAGATTGACTTCAGCACTGGTGTTAACTTTGCCAGAAGGCACGGAGGGATTTGCGGTTAATTGCGATGCTTCAAGGTTTGGTTTGGGATATGTGTTGATGCAACACGAGAAGGTTATAGCATATGTTTCCAGGCAACTCAAGAATCACGAGAAGAATTATCCGATGCACAATTTAGAGCTCGCGGCAGTTGTGTTTGCATTGAAAATATGGCAGCATTATTTGTATGGGGTCCATGTGGACGTGTTCTCAGACCACAAAAGTCTCCAATATTTGTTCAAGCAAGAAGGAGTTGAACTTAAGACATCGGTGATGGTTAGAATTGCTTAAGGATTATGATATGAACATTTTGTACCTTCCAAGGAAAGTAAATGTAGTGGACGACGCTCTCAGTCGGAAGTCTATGGGTAGTCTGGCTCATTTGGAGGAAGCTGAAGGCCATTGGCTTGGGAGGTTTGTCGATTGGCTAGTATGGGGGTCTGTCTCTTGATCTCAGATGAGGGGAAAGTCATGGTGCATAATGGGGCAGAATCATCACTTGTAGCGGAAGTCAAGGAGAAGCAGTTTATTGATCCAGCATTGGCGCAGTTGAAGGGGCAATTTTGAATAGCATGATTTCGTCATTCTCACTCAGAAGCGATGATGGTGTTTTGCGGTGCCAGGGAAGGCTATGTGTTCCTGATGTGGATAATATTCGGGAGAGGGTGATGGCGGAAGCTCACAGTTCCAGGTATTTCGTGCACCCAGGTTCTACGAAAATGTATCAAGATCTCCGGGAAGTTTATTGGTGGAGCAACATAAAAAGAGGTCTAGCAGACTTTGTATCTAAATGTCCGATTTTTCAGCAGGTGAAGGCCGAGCAACAGAGGCCTGGTAGGTTAACTCAGCTTATGGAAATTCCAATATGGAAATGGGAAATGATCAACATGGATTTAGTGGTAGGGTTACCTCGCACTCAGCGCAAGTTTGATCTCGTGCTCCAGGCATTGGAAAACATCAGAGTCATTCGGGAGAGGATGAAAACCGCTCAAAGCCGTCAAAAACCCTATGCGGACGTTCGTCGAAGAGAATTGGAATTCCAAGTTGATAACTGGGTATTCTTGAAGGTATCTCCCATGAAGGGAATGATACGGTTTGGGAAGAAAGGTAAATTGAGCCCAAGGTATGTCGGGCCATATCGGATTGCTCAAAGGATAGGGCAAGTGGCTTATAGGTTGGAGTTACCCCCTGAATTATCATTAGTGCACCCGGTGTTCCACGTGTCCATGTTGAAGAAAATGGTTGGAGATCCATCAGCCATCGTGCCAGTTGAGACTATTGAGGTTAATGAAGAATTATTTTATGAAGAGGTTCCGGTTGCCATTCTTGATAGACAAGTCTGTAGATTGAGGAACAAAGAAATTGCTTCAGTTAAAGTGTTGTGGCGAAGTCAGCACGTTGAGGAAGCCACGTGGGAAGCGGAAGATGTGATGAAAGAAAAATATCCCCATTTGTTTGAATAACTCTAGTAGTGTACGTCAGAACTATCATCTCTAAGCAAATAATATTTTATGTTCAGTTTTATGCAAAAGCACCCTATCTTCCCCTAATTGCATGATTGTTATAATTTTTCCAATGTGTGCAAAAACTGAATCCGCAGTTCTATTTGGGTAGTGTGCAACCCTTGAGGTAAATAAAAGTTTTGTGGAACGTATGTGTTAGGCAAGTGATTAATAGTAGTGTAGGTTGGTAATGATTAATTGAAATAGATATAGTATATTGAGGTGATTGGGTTATATGGGACTCATTAAAACGACCAAGTTATGTGCAAAACTATGAATCGTGTGCAAATTTGTGGTAGAAGAAGAAAGAACTATGTGTAGTTGACAATATGATTGAATATTTGCAAATTGTTGAGATAACAACGTTGTGTGTGAGTTATTGGGTGATTAAAACTTTGTAATGGTGCTTGGAAATGTGTTTCGGGGGCTCTCTCACATGTAGATAAGTCTAATTACAAAGGGAACTCTGGCGAAATTTTTTTGAGATATTGGAGTTAATGAAAATCCTGGAGTTGCATATCATGCTTTCAAAACTAAATGATTTCCAAAACACTCATACGAGGACAAATGATTTTTACGGGGGGGAAGGGGCGGATATAAAGACCCGTAAAATTTTCTCATTTTAAAATAATACCCGAATGAGTCGTCGAGTTGTTTTATCGTGGAAATTTTTGAAACTAACCTAAATTGAGTAAAAAGTACCCCGAGACTTAAAAATAAAATTTTTCAGAAAGTAGGTGTTATGCGATCGCATAGTGCGTCGCATAACGTGTATGCGGACCGCGTAATGGTTGCATACATGGGCAGATCACTGCCCCATTTGAGGTCAACTATGCCGTCCAATGTGCGATCGCATTTCAGTTTTGTGGACCGCATATCAGTCGCATTGTTGCCTTTGATTTTGGGAGGGAAGTTATGCGACGGATTATGCAATCGCATAACGTGTATGCGGACCGCACAATGGTCGCATACCTGACAGTGTGTGTTTAATTTTGGCCCATCTCAAGGGTCATTATGCGGTCGATTCTGCGGACCGTATGTCAGGAATGCGATCACATTCCTGACCGTATTCTTGTGTCGGGCCCTATTTTTCTAATTTTTTTAAAACCCGACCCCAGTTCATTAAAACACCCCTCCCCTTCAATTTTTTACAATTTTCTGATATATTAGAGAGAGGAAAGAGTGGGTTCTTCAGAGAGAAAGTCACCACTTCATCAAATTTGTCTTCCTTCATCACTCAAGCTTGGAACTAATCAAGTAGGACACAAATTGCTTCACTCTAAGAGGTAAGCTTCTACCTCATTAACCTTAATTTCCGGATTTTTGTTAAAATAAAATGTGGGTAGGATAGTTCATAAATATGGGGTTAAGAATCTTGCTTGCATTTACCCAATTAATCATAATCTAGTAAAGGAAAATAGGTTGGAGTAACCTTTCACTAGAAAGGAGTTATTTAATCTGAAGGAACACCCAGTGTTTGATAGAAATTTCAAATGAGTTCAAGACATGTTCATGATTCCTAATTCTACGTTGAAATGTGCCGCATTGTGAATTAGATTGAAGGTGCTAGAAGGTCCGGTGATTTGAGATATAAATTAAGGAAAAATCCCGATTCGAGGTATGTATGGCTAACATTAACCTTTGTAGAATCCTCTTGTTGAGTCCGAGCATACGTTATGAGTACCTTGTTTTAAAACATGTGAATTGATTGTTCAAATATGTTGAGACGTAATATTCTATTCTCTAATTGTCCTAATTGATTGCCATAGTACAATACTATATGAGATTGTGAAAACTGTTTTGATGTGCCTATCTTATTATGTGCAACGCTCGTAAATGATCGAGGGTATGGATATGAAAGTATGTGTTAATGAATGAAAGAATTTTAATGTGCCCAAGTGTGAGAATGTATTTAATGGCTAAGGAAAATCGTGCGTGATAGGTAATGAAAAAGGGTATTGTGAAATTATGTGAATGAGTTGAACAATTATGGCAATGCCTTGTATATGAATTACTACCTATGGATATTTATTGTGCCTTGGGCCCAAATATATGAATGGTGGACGTGAACTTATGAATCCTTGAAATGATAATTCTTGTGATGTAATTGTTTGTGGTTGTTGTTATGAAATATGATTGTCAGGTGGGATCGGGTTGCGCGCTGCAACACGAAGTAATAAGCTTGATGAGATGTATCGTAATAAGGGTGGTCGAGGTAATAAGGATGGAATGTGATCACTATCACTATCGAAATGAAAAATCCCGGGAAGTCTTGAATATGATGATGTTCTCAGGGAAAAAGGACAGATTGTGAAACTTGTTGATTTTGGTTGTTTCCTTCCATGTGCATGGACTGGTTTGTTCTATTACTGTCTCATAATTGTGTATTGTTTGATTGTACTTGGATAATGTTTGTTCATACATACTAGTACATCTTTTTATATGGATGTAGGTGGGTCCATAGCAGGTTGCTTAGCTCGCCGTTAGTGGTGCTTACTCTTCTTCCTTTCTAAGTTGTGCTGGTGAGCCCCACTTCCTCTCGGGACCATGTGTAGTTCATGCCATCTCCTTTTGAGTATATTATGTATTGTAAGGTAGAGCCGTGGCCTTGTTGCCGGCAAGTCTTGTATAAACTCCTAGCACTCTTAGAGGCTCCGTAGAGGTGTATATATATATTTTTAGGTAGTGGTTGTATTTGCGCGTAATCGTGCTCCGTATTGGGAAGTGTTGTATCTATTATGTATGTTTTGGGAAATATAGTATAATAATGTAAAATGAGGAAAAAATTGGATTTATTGTGGTAATCACATACTTTTAAGCTTATCTCACTGTTTCACATAAATAATAGATGATATAAATACAGGGAAGCGCGTTGGGTAGGTAAGGCAAATCAGGTTCGCTTGACTAGGGTCACCCGGTTGAGTGCCGGTCGCGTCCCTCCATTTTGGGGCGTGACGGGTAGGTTCCACTTTCCTTTGGAGTTCTTATAATGTTGTTGCGAGACTGTTGTTACATGACCATTTCCTCTTTAGGCCGTCATGTTTAGGTTGAAGCCTTTTTCCTTATCTCCTCAGCTATTCATTCGTTGTAGTACTTAGGGAGAACTCTTGACTCTCGTAAAGCTATGAGCTTATTACATACCTTTTTAATGTCCTTCCGTGCCTATAATCATCCATAGTTGTTTACCTCCATACCCTTGTTCTTGTAGGGTTGCTTCTGAGCTGATATTTTGACTTCCTTCCTAGTGGCACTTTCTTTTATCCCCGTAACACTCATACGGTACCTTTAACTACCCCGAATCTTGTTTAAATATATATCTTTGAGTATTATAATGATATTCTTTGAGGCTGAATTCTCCATGTTGGGTTCTACTATGCTTATCTTACACGATCTGATGACTCGTCTGTAACCTCTTGTTTAGCCATAACTTGGATCTTCCTGACCAATTACTAACTACTTATTGGCCCCTTCTCATATCAATATTCCTCGTAATCTTTCTTAGGTAATTTCCTTCGCCTTAACTTATGTCTCGCACTGGCTCCTTATTATTAATAACAGCTCGGCCAGGATCCTTTACTTCCTCTATTGGACATGGTGCTTGCACAATATTCTTGAATCGTAGCGTATCTGTATGATTTGGATAAGTGACATCTCATTCATCTTTCATTTACCTCATTCTACCTTTACCATTCCATAGTCACTAGAACCACTTAATTCTGACTTAATGCCACATTATTCCATATTCCCCCCTTTAGGGGTGTACTAAGACTTGAAGCTATGACGACCTGCCTATAGATGTTTTTCCTCTTCATCTTTGGCGTCCTTTCACATCACCAATGACCCTTACTTGACTTGCGATAATCCTTCTGTATCAAGGATAACAAAATTCCCTACTCGCGAGGGTGACACTTAATGTAATTGGTACCTTCAGCCCCTTAAGCTTAACTTTGCTTACATTACTTGCTTTAGGGAAGTATCTGCCAGAATGACCATTCTCTGATTTTCTCATGAATATTCTTCTGTTGTCCATTTTACTAGCGCTGGAACGAATTCTTAAATTCTCAAGAGGCCGACTATTATCAAATCACCCAGTCCCTAATTTATGTTTAGTTTATCTTTTTCACCAATCCATATTGGTTTCTATTATTCAGGGGTTTTAACTTTTCCTTCAGGTAGTCGCACTGGAGTCATGAACTTGTTACATGAAATGAGGATATGACTTTATGGACTATACTCTTTTGTTGTCTCAAAGCCTATCACCTCTTGTCTTTTCCTTTACTTGACTAGAGATTCTATAATACTGTCATCTTTTTGATCTACCGTTGTCATCCACGTATCATATCATACTCATAATGCATCATTACCTCTTTTCTTATTTCCTGCTAACATTTATGCTTACCACTTTATTCTGAAAACTCGAACAAGAAATTCTTTTGCTTTCAGCTTCCCTTTGCTCCATCCAGTGGCTCTTCAAGTTGCTTAACGTTCTTGCTTTACTAGGGACGCGAGCCACACTATGGTAGTATATATCCCCTCAAGGCTTATAGTGCATGTATTTGTAGTACTTATATCTGGCTGCACTATTTTAGAGTGTACCATCTGGGTGTCTCATAAACAGATCTATTAGAACATTTGCAATGTCCTTCGGAAATGTCAACTGATGCAAACAATTCATCTATCATATATTTTTATACTACTTCTGTTAACCCCCATAGGGCATATCTGGAAAGGGTGCGACCAATTATATATACCTCTGTTACTATTGAATATAACTCAAAAAGCTTATGTTTCTCTACCTCACTTATAAATGTTGTTAACCTTCATTAACTCGGTACCTCGTACCCTTTTTCACCTTGCTCCTTTTACTTGTTGCAACTCGTGTCTAACTTTCGATTCCGTTATTCCTTTTTACCGTAAGGGTGGATAAGTATTCTTTCCTAAAACTTCCTTATAAAGAACCGTACACCTTTTAGTACATGCATGATCTGCCGAAGACCTCTCATTTACTCATCATAAGCAAGTTGCAAAATCGAGTTCCTCTAACTCAACATGTCCATAGCTATGTTTCTTATCGATCGTCTTTCTGAATATAGGCATCGTCTCCTTACGAATAGAAGTTCGGGATTTGAATTCTTATAAGTGAGATCTAACACACGATCTAGAGTAAGAAGAAAAAGTGACTGTCCTACGTGCCCGGTACCCTCCTGCTTATAAGCGTGGTGCACGACAACCCATAAAACAGAGTCTACTAGACACGGCTTGTAGTCTCCATAGGAAAGAACTGCTCTGATACCACTTTTGTCAGGACACAAACCGATGGGCCGCAACGGAAACCCGATATCTTACTCGGCCGAGGACCAACGTAACGTATCTTTCTTATTACATTATCATATACACGTGACATACGGGCCTAATAGGCCAACGTAATCATTTACAAACTCAAAACATAGGCCGACAAGGCCGTACAATCTTTCACGTATACAGAATACGCCTACAAGCCTCTAAGAGTACACAAATTTTATAAAGGTCGGGATAGAGTCCCGCCATACCAAACAATACATGTCTAAATCATACTAACCAAACAAGCGACTCCGAAACAAATGGAGCGCACCAACATATTATGCTGAACTGATAGNGACATATGTCTACAAGCCTCTAAGAGTACATAAATGTCATAAAGGTCGGGATAGAGTCCCGCCATACCAAACAATACATGTCTAAATCATACTAACCAAACAAGCGACTCCGAAACAAATGGAGCGCACCAACATATTATGCTGAACTGATAGCCTACTTGGAGGGATCTCGACCTGTCTATCGGGACCTGCGGGCATGAAACGCAGCGTCCCCAGGCACAAGGGACGTCAGTACGAATAATGTACCGAGTATGTAAGGCACATACATAAATACATAAGAGACATGAAAGACATATAGAGTACATGACTCAACCTATAAGTCTGAATAACTCTATAATAATAAATCACTTTTAGCATCATGCATATGCGTATGAATGTCATGTCGTGCATAGGTATATGTTTCATAACATCATCAGCCTCTGAGGGCATCCCATCATATCATATCGGCCACTGTGGGCAAAATCATCATCATATACTAGCTGATAAGGTGGTGGTGCGTATATAACGCCATAACCTTTCCCATATCCCATATACATATATATACATACATATATACGCGTATATAATGCCGTTTGAATATACATACATGTATACGTGTATATAATGCCATTTGAATCATATTCCAGCCACTGTGGGCAACATCATCATCATATACCAGCTGATCAGGTGGTGGTGTGTATAAAACGCCGTAACCTTTTCCCATATCCCATATACACCATCTGGTCATGGATCAATGCACATGTATAAATGAGTGAAATGCATGAAAAATACATAATAATCTCGATATCCCTTTCGGATAAACCTTTCCAACTGCGTATTATTGTGAGACCCATGAACAGAAAATAATAATACTTCTCATGGGGAATCAAACTATAGACACACCTATTATTTCTATGAATAGAGTGATTTATAGAAACTGTGTATTTGCTCGTTTCTTCAGTATAATTTGGACCATGCGAAAAGAAAGAAGGGATAGCCTTAACATACCTGGGGTAGGAAAAACTCTATATAATGTTCTTGGTGTAGATTGCACCGTACTCCTTTAGAACCTCAAAATTGTATGTTGCTACGATTGTAAAAATTCCCGTTGGAATTGTTTTGGTGCAAGATTTTCGATGGAAGCTTTTTTTTGTTTTTTTTTCTGATTGCGTTTAACTTCTGTTCTCGAAGAACTTTCAACTATGAAGAAATATACATAATTCTAAAGAACATTTTTGATCTTTTGTAAAAAATATAAATGATCCCAACACTTGTAATATAAGCTCTATTTCCTTAAGTAGCCACCTAAGTTCTTTTGACTAGGTAGTCATATTTATTGCTAGTGGCTTACTGTCCCATTTTGGTTTGGAGGATTTTGTCTTGTCTAATGTTTTACTAATTAATTAGGTAATGTCCTGTTACCTGATAATTAACCAGTTACCCGCGTAATTAGGAATTGCCTCAAATTACTTAAAATTCTATTTATTTTTAATACATTTTATAAATCCTACTACCATGGTCGTAAGGTACCTTATATGGTACTAGTCCATAAATATCGGGTATTAATGCTCGGCCCGAATTTTATCCCAACATGCCAAACTTGGACGAAAATTCATTTTCTTTGACTTGCTTCCCCTTTCACCTTCACGAATTTACTCATCACTTGTGAAGTAGCATAATCCTTATAACCTCCGAATAATCCTTTACTTGGACTGATGTCAATTACCTTATGACAAATTCAACGTACAATATTACAGGGTGAAACATCGTCGTAACTTAATACTGTGAAGTGTAATATCATCGTAATATTGCGTAACACTTTCCATCTTAGGAAGTTTATATATCCAATGTCTAGGGCATTCCCACCTGTTGGTCTCTTTCTTAGACCACAGCCTGTGGTCGGGATTCTTCCAATCTCGTAAATCTTCTTTCATGCAGCTTGTATCATGTTTTCCATGTAAGTACGACTATGGGAATCTTCTTTCCTTTTTCCTCCAGCCTTTAACAAATCTCTAGGCTTTACCTTGTAATCATATACAGAGCTTGACAAGATGTCCCTCTAGGCATCTGTACGTATATCGAAATTCTTCGTTTGGTACGTTGTTGAACCCACGAATATTGCTAAGCCTTATTTCTTTTATTCACTCGTATGACTTTACTTCACCTAGGTAGGTAATACTATACCATAACCCTTACCTCGATTTATCCTTACTAAGGTTTTCTACAAAACTCTAGGTTACCCTCGTTGCTTATCCTATATGTATAAATCTAAGTCCTATAATGCTCCTTCATTACTGTTCATCTTAAGACTGATGGTCTAATCCCATCTCATAATTTGTAACTTTTATCCATCCATTGTGGATTCACCTCAATATTGATCTATAATCTACAAGTGAAAACTTGACCTCTTAGGTGTAGCACTGCCGTTAGGGCCCACGTCTCATCGAGACATTGATAACTAGGGATTTTAGCTTGCTATTTGCTCTCGTTTGCTTAGGTTTTGGGTAAAAAATGCATCAAGATATTCCCAAAAACTAACTTACGGTGCTTATTTGCAGGTTTTGCTCAAAATGAGGCAAATAAGCCTAAATTAACTCATAAAGGAGTCAAACTTGCACAAGCCCAAAGAATGGAGATGGAGCGCTATTAAACATTCTTTGCACAAGCCTAAAGAATGTTCAGAGAAGTTGCAGCCAAGAGCTAACACTGCCGCTGACCGCAATACAAAAGTCGGCCGCAAAACCATTGGCGTGGCCGTGAGTGAAATTGCACGGAGAGAAGAAGATAAAGAATCAGAGACCTTGCAATCTTGGGCAAAGAGAAGAGCGGTCAACGTAATTTTTACGCGGTCGCGAAGCCACCTGACGCTGAGGCAGTTGATATTCCGCTGGGAGCATGAGTAGGGGTTTAGAGAGTTTCAAGTGAAGTTAAATTACAGAGCGCGGTCCGCGAACAATTTACGCGGCCCCAGTAAAGAAAAGACCGCGCTGCTTCTTTCACGGCCGCAGATGACTAAATCCGTACGCGCCCAGTTTTATGCTGAGAGCGGAACCTAGCGGTATTTTGGTCCCAATAATTTCAGTTGTGTATAAATAGATCTTTTTCACGTTTTTAGGTTATCTTTTGTATTAGGGAGCTCGTGAACAGCAAAAATTTACCACTTTGAGTAATTTTAGAGTGACTTTAGCTTATAACTTTAGATTTTATTCTTTGATGCGAGACTAAATTGCATAGTTTAACATGTGATATACCGTACATTTGAGGTGCTTTAGTGATAAAAATACACTTGTTATGTGCTTAATAGAGTTTATTTTATGTGTAGGTTAATGGGAGATGGAAACGGAGCTAAAGGGATGCAAATACGTCGAAAATACGCAAAAGGAGACACTCGGGCGATAGCCGGGCGTTTCCCCCCTAAAGCCTGAGCCTATCTTGCGTTAGGGGGGCGTTAGGTCCCAAACGCCAGGCCTGCCCTGGCCTTAGGGGTGCGTTAGAGCCCAAACGCCCGGGGTCCCAATTTCGGCCAAATCCGAGTTTTGACGAGTTAAGTGTTTCTCGGTTGAAATAGAAGTCTACCACATAGTTAGGGTTCGCCCTAAACATATAAATAGACACCAAACAACACAACTTAAAGAACAGAGAAGATTCGGAAGGATTCCGAAGGATTCAACAAGAAAACAACATAGAAGTGACAAACATTGATTTCTACATCTAGTATTCATTACTTGTNGGTAGAACCCGTTGGGGATGAATTCATTGTGATATTAATATATTTTGGTTGATTAATCTCTTTTTGTTCAACTACGTTCTTATTATAGTTGATTGAAAGGGCCCTTGATTAACTATTCCTATTTATTATGTATCTACTTGAGAAAGATTGCATATTTAGGTAGTTGCATGAACAACACCACTCCCGGAGTACAGACGAAAGTCATAACCGATGGTTTAGAGGTTAGATTAGAAATAACGATACATCGGGTGCAATCTAAAGTGAACTGTATTGCAATATAGCTAGCGTAACTTGAGAGAGTGCGTTTAGTAAATTATCATAATTACTTGAGGGATATTTATGATAGTTAGAGCGTTCATGATTGACAGAGATAGCCAATTCAACTATAAGACATATCCAAGGAAGAATTCACCAACGGGGGAAACCATAACTTAGACCTTTTATTATCATTGTTTACAGTATATTGTTAGTTAATTGCTAATTTATTATTTTGTTATTAGATTTAGTAAACATCACCAATTGATATTCAAAAGTCTTGAGAAACTTGATTAAATAACAGTTTAGTATTTTATAGACTCAATTGATACGTAAATTCCCTGTGGGATCGACTTTGGGCGTAATACCCCAGATTATATTTGCAGCGCCCGTTTAGTCTTTCTATAAGACATAGTTGAGCGTGATCATTCTTGTAAATAACTTTTATGGCTTATATGCCATCTCCATCTTTGATTTCTACCCTACTTATGAGTATTTAAACCCATTAGCTAGGGTTGTGACCCAATCCTAGTGTGGGTTTATATTGTATCTTCAATTTTTGGAATTATTTGTTTATGGGTTAGTGATATTTAGCATGTTTCATACTTTATCTGTTGAATTGGTGGTTGCAAACACTGATTCGTGCGTTTTTGACTAGGGCTCTTCTTGAGAAAGAGGCCCCAAGTCTAGGTAAATTAGGCTAACAAGTAATTGGGGTGAATTCAAGAGATTGATAGCCCCAATTAAAGGGTTAAACCTTGAGATAGTAATACCCGACTTGAGCCAATTTCATTTGCACTGTTTGAACACCCAATTAGGATTGAGAAAGCCAATTCGGGCAAAGTCCCTTAATCTACGGAGAGGTATAGAGTGAGTAAATAAGTGTGAGGTTATATCACGACCCTAGATAGAACAAGCTTGTGATAAATTCTAGACCCCATTACATACTTCCCTAGGTGTAAGTCACTTCCCTAGTGCTTTTTATTAATTGAGAAAACTCCTACAAAAACATTATACATAGATTATTTTCAGCAATTAATAGTAATATAATTATAAAAGAATCAAACCCACTCATGGTTAGAAGTGTAATTAAAGACAACACATATAACTAGATTAGACAGAAACCCAACTCCCAACCAATAGTAACTCTCTGTGGATATCGATCCTGACCTTTCTGGTAAAAGCTACATCGACCACTCCTCGCCATTATATAGTGGTGCAGGGTTGGGGTCGATCACTTTTTTGCGCCGTTTACGGGGAGTTAAAGGGATCTGGCTATCTGTCTGACTAGCTGTGCGTATTTTTTTCTTTCCTTCTATTTTACTAACTTGTTTGTGTTAATTACTTTAGGTACATATGGCTGATCCTCTTGGAAATGTTCTCCCGGGGGAGGAGGTAGAAGATAACGGTGATGATGAGGCTCAATTGTTGCGTCAAGCTAAAAGGAGAGGCCGACATACCAATGAAAATATTCCAGACCCTCCCCCACTTCCTCCGCGAGCTGCTCCTTGGGTGCTTCCAAATGTAGGTTATGCTAGTGCGATTGTCCCACCTCGAATCAGGGAGGGCAATTTCCAGATTACAAATGTGGTGATGACCTTATTGGAGCAGCAAGGGTACTTCACAGGTGCTCCCCATCAGAATGCATATAAACACTTAAAGGGATTTATGGATACTTGGTGGGGAAGAAACTGACAAACGTGTCAAAGGATGCCTTGAGACTGAGATTGTTCCCTTTCCCACTCAGATGGAAAGCTTTGGACTGGCTCTAATGATTCCCCAACCATTCTATCACTATGTGGGACGAGTTTTCTAACAACTTCATAGCCATGTTTTTCTCACGTGGACATGTGGAAGCTTTAAGGTATGAGATCTTAGCCTTCAAACAGGAACCTAATGAACCCCTTCATGAAATTTGAGAGAGATATCAAACTATGGTCAAGAAATGCCCCAATAATGACATGACAGAAGCAATGATCCAACGGACATTTTATCGGGGTATAAACACGACCAATCAATGCGTGGTGAACCAGTTAGCAAGGGGTAATTTTATGAAGCTACCGTATGCAGAGGCCTGTGACATTCTTAATGAAATGGCTGACACTTCATCAGCGTGGAAAAGTCGGGAAAATGTTACCCAAGGTGATCCGAATATAATCAATCTTAACAAGAAACATCAAGACCATAGACAAGCCATGGATGAGTTAACTACAACCATGAACTAGCTAGCCAAAGAACAGCTTCAGAAAATCCAAGGAACAAAACAAGTAAACGCAATGGAAAGGGGTCAATCTAATGGTAAACAGGAGAAGACGAGGTGTCCAACAAATGCAAAGCAATAATGATCAATATGAGCAAAGTGGAAGTGGCTACAATAATGAATATTCAGATGATGACCAAAGTGAAGAACTGTTGTATGCCAACAACTATCAAGGACAACGGAGCAATGCTCCAACTCAACATGGAGAACTCAAGGGAATAATCAGAGTTGGAATAATCAAGATCAAGGAAACTGGAACAATAACAACTATAACTCAAACAACTGTGGGAGAACAATCAAAGTTGGGTCGGCAACAATAATTGGAATGTCAATAACAACAACAATTGGAGAGGAAATGGAAATCGGGGTCGTGCTTTAAAAGGCCCCCGATGTATCAACAACCCAACAACCCACCGCCATATCAATCTCAAGGTCAAAGTTCGTCAAGCAATGAAATGGGGCGGATCAAGAATATGTTCAAATAGATGATGGAATAGACTGCCGATTCCGATGCTCAAATTTCCTGCCACTCTACTTCCATCAATAACCTTGAAGTCCAAATGGGTCAAATCTCGCAAGCATTGAACACTCGCCCTAAGTGTGCACTACCTAGTGACACGGTAGTAAACCCGAAGGGTGGGAACAATAACAATACCAGTCATGCAACGACGGTGACCAAAAGGAGCAGTAGAGGTGGTGAAGCAAGTACCTCCAAGTAAAACAGAATTGTGAGTGATGATGATAAAGTGCAAAATGATGATGTTCCAATAGTTGATGAACAAGTGAGTGAAGAGCAATTGAATGGTAAAGTGAGGATTGATATTCATGACAACGAGGATGAGATTCAAAATGACGTGAACCCGTCTAGAGAACACATGATAGACATACCGGTGCCGGTAGTGCCAAAAGCGAAGGCGCCTTTGCCAAGGCCTCCTCCTCCTTATCCTCAAAGACTTGAAATGAAAAAGAATGAAAATCAATTCAAGAAGTTTATTGAGGTGATGAAAAGCTTGTCTATCAATGTAACCTTGGTAGAAGCTCTTGAGCAAATGCATGGATACGCCAAGTTTATGAAACACTTGGTGACTAAAAAGAGATCTATGGAATGTGAGACCATCAAAATAACGCATCAAGTGAGTGATATTGTTCACTCGATGGCTCCTAAGCTTGAATATCTCAGCGCATTTACAATCCCTTCTAAAATTGGAAGTGCGGACTTTGCAAAGGACTTGTGTGATTTGGGTGCAAGTATAAATTTGACGCCTTACTCCGTATTCAAGACATTGGGTATTGGTCAACTGAGAGTAATTTCAATGAGACTGCAAATGGCAGATAGAACAATGAAGAGGCCCCTTGGTATTATTAATGATGTTCTTGTATGGGTCGACAAGTTTATCTTGCCTGCTAATTTTGTGATTCTCGACTGAGAAGTCGACTATGAGGTGCCTATAATCTTGTGAAGGACATTCCTACCAACAGGGAAGCCATTGGTGGATGTGGAAGCCGGGGAGCTCACTTTCTAAGTGGGTGATGAAAAGGTTGTCTTCCACGTGTGCAAATCAATGAGGCAGCCGAATAGTGCCGAGGTTTGCTTTTTTGTGGGTCTTGGGATGGAAGTGATAATTTTTGGAAGATCCTATGGAAGATGTTTTGTTGAACCATGAGGATGATGTAATGGATGGATTGGTTCAATGTGAAAATGCCTTGCAGGGAATGTGATCCTATTCTTATGGTCCCCGTAAGCTCTCCTTGGACTTGGAAAATCAGAAGACTCCACCGACAAAGCCCTCGATCGAGGAGACACCAACATTGGAGTTGAAGCCTCTCCCATCACACATAATGTATGAATTCTTAAGCCCTTATTCTACATTACCTGTTATTATATCTTCTTTCTTAACCAAAGTGCAGGTAAACTCCACCCTTGAAGTGCTTCAAAGAAGAAAAAAGGCAATTGGATGGACCTTAGCTGATATTCAGAGCATAAGCCCCACATTTTGCATGCATAATATTATACTTGAGGATGATGCAAAACCACTCGTGGAACATCAATGGAGGTTGAACGAGGCTATGCACGAGGTTGTAAAAAAGGAGATTATCAAATGGCTTGATGCATGGGTTATCCATCCAATGTCAGACAGTGCATGGACTTCACCAGTGCAATGTGTGCCGATAAGAGGGGTTATGACTGTGGTGAAAAATGAGAAGAATGAGTTGATCCCTAGAAGGGCAGTGACCGCATGGAGGTTATGCATGGACTATAGAAACCTGAATAAGGTGACTCGAAAAGATTATTTTCCATTTCCCTTCCTTGATCTGATGTTAGACAGAGTTGTCGGGCGGGCCTACTATTACTTCTTGGATGGGTACTCAGGTTACAGTCAGATTCTCGTAGCCGCAGAAGACCAAGAGAAAGCCACTTTCACCTTCCCGTATGGAAACTTTGCATTCTCTCGGATGCCGTTCCGATTATGTAATGTACCTACTACATATTAGTGGTGCATGATGGCTATATTTATGGACATGGGGGACGAATTCCTAGAAGTCTTTATTGATTATTTTAGTGTGGTTGGAGACTTATTTGATTAATGTTTACAGATTCTTGACAAGGTTCTAGCCCGATGTGAAAAGACAAATCTTGTGCTTAATTGGGAAAAATGCCACATTATAGTCGAGGAAGGCATAGTCCTGGGCCATAAGATCTCAAAGGATGGCATCGAAGTGGACAAGGAAAAAATATAACTGATTTCAAGCTACCTCCTTCGACTTCCGTCAAGGGATTTCGAAGTTTTCTTGGGCATGTGGGTTCTACCGAAGATTCATCAAAGACTTTTCCAAAGTGGTGAACCCCTTATGCAAGCTATTAGAGAAGGATGAAAAATTTGATTTCAGTGAAGAGTGCATGAAGGCTTTTGAGCTCTTGAAGTATAAATTAACAACCACTCTGATCATTACCATACCAAATTGGAGCTCTCCATTTAAGTTTATGTGCGACGCAAGTGACGTTGCGGTAGGAGAGGTCTTGTGGAAAAGGGTGAACAAGATATTTCATTCAGTGTACTATGCAAGTAAAACTATAAATGATGCCCGGGTTAATTATACAGTGACGGAGAAAGATTTGTTAGCAATTGTTTTCGTCGTGGAGAAGTTTAGGCCTTATCTGATGGGCGCCAAAGTGATTGATCATACCGATCACAGGGCACTCCGGTATCTGATGACAGAGAAGGACTCAAAAGCTAGATTGATGAGATGGGTTTTGTTTCTTCAAGAATTTGACCTATAGATCATTGATAGGAAAAGAAGTTAAAATCAGGTTGTGGATCATTTGTCCTATTTTTAAGAGCAAGGGAGACCCAAAGATGGTATTGAAATTAATGATTCTTTCCCGGATAAGCAACTCCTATCGGTTTCGTTGAATGATATGCCTCGATTTGCATATGTTGCCAATTTCCTTATTACTGGCATTGTCCCGTGTGAGATCTCTTCTAACTAGAGGAAGAAACTCAAACGAGACAGTTTGGACTATTATTGGGACGAGCCCTACATGTTCAAGATTTGCAATGATGAGGTGATTCGCAGGTGTGTCCCAGAAGAGGAGAAAATGAGCATACTCGATGCTTGTCATCCTATCCCTATGGTGGTCATCACGGTGGGTCGAGGACTGCTTCGAAGGTTCCTAGTTGTGGTTTTTATTTTCCAACCCTGTATAGGGATGCAAGTGAGCTTCTCAAGTGATGTGATGAATGTTAGATAGCTGGGGAATATCAAAGAAGGATGAAATGCCTCTCATAAGTATTGTTCAAGTTGCCCTTTTTGACGTGTGGGGCATAGACTTCATGGGTCCTTTTGTGAGTTCGTGTGGCAATACTTACATTCTAGTGGCGGTTGATTATGTTTCCAAGTGGGTCGAAGCCTTGGCTTTGCCCAGCAACGAAGCCCGAAATGTAGTGGCCTTCCTCAAGAAGCACTTTTTGACACAGTTCGGTACTCCTCGGGAAATTATCAGTGATGAGGAGTCTCATTTCTGGAATAGGGCATTTGACACTTTGCTTGAAAAATATGGTGTCAATCACAAGGCCTCAACTCCTTATCACCCCCATGCTACTGGACAAGTGGAGGTTTCAAATAGGGAAATCAAAAGCATATTGTCAAAAACTATGAATGCCAATAGAACAGATTGGTTAAGGAAGCTAGATGATGCGCAACAGGCTTATAGGACTGCATTTATGACTACAATCTGTATGTCTCCGTACATGTTGGTGTTTTGTAAAGCATGTCATTTGCGGGTTGAGCTAGATCATAGAGCCATATGGGCCCTGAAGAGGTTAAATCTTGAGTGGGATGTTGCAGGAAATCTCCAGGTGGAAAAACACAATGAGCTAGATGAATTCCGGTTTCATGCCTATTAAAACTCATCATTGTACAAGGAGAAGATAAAATACTTGCACGACAAGTATGCCCGAAATAAGGAATTTAAGGAGGGTGATTTGATCCTTCTTGCAACTCCCGGTTACGTTTGTTTCCGGATAAGGTAAAGTCCAAATGGAGTGGTCCCTTTGAGGTAGTGCATGTAACACCTTTTGGTTCTATTTACTTGAAGAACAAAAATGGTGAAATCTTTCGGTTTAATGGGCATCGTGTAAAGCATTACTTGGGGAGGTTTGATGATAGCCACGTGGTGGCATTGATAATGTTTCAATGATGATAGTAACATGCGTCGTGCCACGAGGTTAAATCAGGCGCTTCTTGGGAGGTAACCCAAATCATTTTTTTCTCTTTTTCATTTTTCTTCTTAGATTAGGCTCTTTTGAACTAACTGGTTGTGAGATTTCTGTATGAATTTTTGATGCACTGCAAGACTCATACTGGAATATTTGGCTAAGTGTGGAATTGGATCGCTGAATGCGCTCAAAATTCCGCGGTCAGCGAAAAAATTTTTGAGGGAGCAAAAAATTGTAGCGGACTTGAAAAGTCCAAAATGTAACCTCTTTGAAGTTTCATCCGTGTCCGTGGTGGATTTTTCGAGGTCAGTGGACCCTATTCCATAGTCGCGCCCATTTTTCATTGTCAGCGGTGTTATTAAGACTGGTGCTCTTCAAAATAGCCAAAAGCGCGAACCGCATTGGAATTCCGCGGCCGCACCAGGTAAGTCACTGTGGGCCCTTAGAGTTTTAGTATAAATAGGAGGGCCCTCCTCCTTTTACACATTTCACACCCTCAATTCTCAAACTCCCTTTTGCACTATTCAGCTGCTTCTTGTTTCATCTAAACTTCATCTCATTTAGCAAGAGTAATTTTTACAACAAATTAAACAACTGGTATGCTAAATTTCTTTGTCATGATTTTAGTTCTTTTTTTCTTTTTCTTTTTAGATAGTTTCAATTTTAGATTGTCTCAAGCCAAGAATCAAAAGTAGGCTCTATTGAAGTTGAAATTGGTTGGGCAATTTCTTTTGATCCCTAATGGGGGTTGGGGCGTTTATCTTTGCTTCTTAATTGCCTAAATTCTATGATAAATGTAAACCCAAGCTCATTAACATCTCCTCAGAACCCGTTAGTTTTGAATTTCGCGGTACGCATTAATAAGCTTGCTGTTTCAAAATATGGGTTGAATTGTCACGGCCGCGGTGGTATTTTCGCTGACAGCGACTTGCATTACGCGGCCGCTCTTCAAATTCTGCGGACCGGGGAACTATGTTTCAGAGAGTTGATACATTGGGTCCGCGACCGCATTTGTTTTTACGCGGACAGAGCTGATGCTTTCGCAGCCGCGCCCAAAATTACGTTGTCAGTGATGGTTCATCTTCTTAGACTGGGTAGTCTGAACCCCAGCCTCTCACGGCCACGGCTCTTATTTTGCTGACACCGGTGGCCAGTCCGCAGCCGCGTTGCTTTTTCTGCTGACAACAATCCACTGTGCTTTGACACTGTAATCATTTATATGCTTTCATCGGATATTTGATTGAATACCAATACTAATGAGCTTTCGCTGATTGGGTATGTAGATAATGGTTAGATCTCCAGGTGGTCCAAGAAAACAACAAGGGAGGGGGGATTCCTCCCGGGGCCGGGTGAGAGGAAAACAGACCGCACCCCTAACTCCTAAAAGAATCATTGGAAATAAAAAAAACCCTCCAGATACCCACTCCAGACACTTCGGAGAACAGTGAATATGTCCCCTCCCGGGAGATGTCTAAGGGGGAGGCTGCCCAAAATAAGGTTCAATCTCAGCCCTACCGCCTCGTCAGTGAACCTACCTACTCATCTGAGTCGTTTAATGGTTCAGAAGGAGGTAGTGAGACTTCGACACCACCTGCCCTATCTGCTGCAACTCCGACCTCTACAACGGCCCCAAATAATATTGATGACGAAGAGGATGTCTCGGATGACGGGAGAGGTGGTGATACCAGGGTTGCAGGTGTGGTGAGATCAAGAAACCCCGCTGTGTGGCAATATAGATTTGTTAGTAAGAAAGCTTCCCATAAGTTGTAACGACCCGTCCGGTCGTTCCGAGAGTTTAGCTGCGTTTGCACTGTTTCTTCTTCATTATATTTGGGTTAGCTTCATTACGTTGTGTTAGATTGGTTGGCTCGGTTTCATAGTGATTTTTGGAGAGAAAGTCAATTAGAAGTTGACTTATTGATAAACGACACCGGAATGCATATTTTATGATTCGGATAGCTTCGTTGGGTGATTTGGTACTTAGGAGTGTGTTCGAAACATGGTTTTTATGTCCGATGTAGAATTAGGCTTAAATTGGCGAAAATTAGTTTTTGGCGATTTCCGGTCAGCAGTGGAAATATGCTATCGGGGTCGAAATGGAATTCTGAAAGTTGGAGCAGGTTTGTAGTGTCATTTTGGATATGTCTGACAAATTTCAGGTCAATCGAACGTGTTTTGGATGGTTTCGACATCTTTGGAAAAATTTAGAAATTTAAAAGTTCAAAGGGTTGAATTTGATGTGATTTTGGTGTTTTTGTGTTGTTTTTGGTGTTTCGAAGGCTCGACTAACTTTGAATGGAATTGCTCTATGCGATCTCATAGAGCTGGTTGCGATCGCATTGTTGTGAGGAGTGGTGTTACGCAATCTCATAGTTGTTTCTGCGACCACATAAAGTTAGTTTGATTGGGCAGCATTTTGTTCTTTGCGATCACGTGACTTTTTTCGCGATCGCATAGAGTAAAAGTCTGGGCAGACAGTTTACGTTCTAATTTCGGGGGTTCTCGCTCATGACTCATTTTGCCATTTGAGAGCCCGGGGGAAGGAGATTTTGGACGAGATTTTCAGTGGGATTGTTGTGGTAAGTATTCTACAACCATTGTTTGTTCAATTTCATGAAGTTGTCTTGATTCTCACCATGCAATTTGAGGAATTAATTAGAAAATTTGGAAAAAATGGGAGGACAAATTTGGAAATTTTTTTGGTGATTTGAGTGAGAAATTCTGGTCCGATTTTGATTTTCTTGGTATGTACGGACTCATGGGAGGAAAAGGATTGTTGTGATGTAATTTTTATCAGATTTTGAGACGTGGGACCGGGAGCCGTATTTGGCAAATTTCGGGAATTGTGCCTAATTTTGATAGTTTCGATTGGGGTTCGTCTCCCTAGCATATTTTGATGTTATTGATCTATTTTGTGATAGACTCTGAGCATTTGGCAGCCGATTCGAGGGGCAAGAGCACCGCAAAATAGTTTTTGGGCTGTTTTGAGGTAAGTAACAATTGTAACTCTAAACGTGACGGTATGAAACCCTGGTATTTGATATTGTTTTGGTAAATGCGGTGAGGCACATGCTAGGTGACGAGCGTGGGGGTATGCACCGATAGGGATTGAGACCTGGTCCGTCCCGTAGCGACTGTAAAGCCGCCTACTCGATTTGAAACCTTACGATATCCTGTATTTCATAAATTCACACTTGTTTATGGGCTGTAAGCCATGTTTGGGGCCTTGTGCCAACCTGTTTAGACCCTCAGAGGTACTTTTACACTATTCTTACACTAACCTGATAAAAAAATTGTGAACTCAGTCATGTTTTCTACTTGTTGTTATTTTCACTGTTTTTCGCACGGTTTAGAAACTCTGAGAAGTATTTTGGGCTGAGTCCCGTGAGATGAGATGAATTGCCCGCGTGGCTTGTGAGGATGAATGAGTGAGTCCGAGAGACGAGTATGTGTGGATAGTTATGGAACGGCTGTACGCCGCACCAATATATATGTACTGAGGCCGAGAGCCGAGTATTTGAGGATAGTTATGGATCGGGCGGCACGCCGCAGCAATAGATATGTTAGATATTACATATGGATCGGGCTGCACGCCGCAGCAATATAGATTATATATTATGTATGGATAGGGCTGCACGTTGCAGCAATATATTTCATATATGGATCTGGCTACATGCCGCAACAATATATATAGTAGATCGGGAGGCACGCTACAACAATATAGCGCTTGGGCTGAAGGAGCCCCTCCAGGAGTCTATACACCCACAGTGAGCGCAGTAGACTATATATGGATCGGGTTGCACGTTGCAGCATATGTTATATGGATCGGGCTGCACGTGGCAATGTATGTTATATGGATCGGGCTGCACGCTGCATCAATATTCATTATATATGGATCGAGCTGCACGCCGCATCATTATATATATATATATATATATATATATATATGTATGGGTCGGGCTGCACGCCACAATAGTTGTTACACGGTACCTGATGAGCGAGAGTGCTGAGTGTGAGCATTGACTTATGAGAGTAGAGTCACGAGTGACTAAGAGGCTTGCTCGAGAGGCTTTATTTGTGAGAGACATTGTGCACGAGTGTCTGATATTTCTATGGAACTATTGATTTCACTCTTTCTTTACACTGCGCCTCTTGATAAATTTTGACTAATGTTTCATACAAGTTTAAACGGAAAAACTGGTATTTTTGTGAAATCTTTGGTAAATATGGACTCTTGACTTGATCTATTACCTTTACTGGTACCTATTTTTATGAAACGATAAAGTTTAATTGCTCGTCACTGCACTCATGTTTTTAGATACTTTGGTGACTTACTGAGTTGGCGTACTCAGATTACTCCCTGCACCTTCTGTGCAGATTCAGGTACCGGGGCAGAGCGATGGTTGAGCTACCCAATTTGGAGGATTGTTCGAAGATTGTGAGGTAGCTGCTAGGCGTCCGCAACCTACTCTTTCTCATTCCTACTCTGTCATTTTACTTTACTTCCCAGACTTGTTGTAGTAGATAATTTGTATTAGACTGTATCACTTCTTAGATGCTCATGCCGGTTGACTCCAGATGTTGGGACTGTGCATAGATGTTCTAATTATTTTTGTTGTATTTGAAATGCTTAAGAAACATAATTATTATGAAAATTCAGATATTTGATGTATTAAGTGGAAAAATCATTTCATTATTTTTAGTAAATTGGGTAGCCTAGTATCACGATTGGCGCCATCACGACCAATTGTGATTAGGGGTCGTGATAAGTTGGTATCAGAGCGCTAGGTAACATAGGACTCAACGATCATGAGCAGGTTTAGTAGAGTTTTGCGGATCGATACGGAGACGTCTGGACTTATCTTTGAGAGGCTGTAGAACCCTTAGGAAAGTCTCACGTTCTTGAATGTTGGTTTGCGAAGCCATTTTATTCAGCCAATGGCGTAACTCTTGAATTCCTTCTATGTATTTGAACGTGCCCGAGAGCGCTTGGTATCAGCTGTGCATCGACGGCTTGTGACTTCCATGGATGAGATGTTATTTTAGCATATTGATAATGGGCCTGTCTGTAGGACATGAGGCCGAATTATATCTGTGGCATGAGTGCTGAGATTTTGTTGTGTGAGCACATATATTTGGGGACTTATATATCCGTTGATGTGCTTATTGACGGTACTTTGTGGCTGGATGCCTATGTGGTGAGTGTGATTTGCTGGTTAGATGTGTTCAGACTGTGATTTGTGACAAAGAGATTGGCTGGGAATGTGGCAAGAAATATTGAGTCTTTGATTTCTGTCCCGATTTGGTATATGGCTTCGAGTTGTGAGTGTAATGGAAGACCTCTCATGTTGTTTAGTTGTGGAGCGAAGCGGATCTGTGTATTGAGTTATGAGTTCATGGTGATGTCTTTTAGGCTAATCATTGCCCCAATAGGGTTCATGTATTTGATTAACGGTGTATTCGAGTCGTATTAGCACTCTTTTTCTTATTGTATTCATTGATGGCATGCTGGCGTATACGCGTAGCCAGGGGTAGCATACTCAGTATATGAGGAGGCAGTGTCCTCATCTTCTTGGAGGTCCATCTTAGCTGAGGAGCCAGCCTTCAACTTCAGCTCCAGTTACTTCATCACCCACCCAGGCAACCAGGGGTGGTGGACAATCAGTTAGAAGCCGCCCTAGAGGGGGAGGTTGAGCAAGTGGAAGTCAGGCCCGTATTTATGCCTTTCCAGCCAGGCCAGATGCTACGGCCTCCAATGTAGTGATTGCATGTATTGTCTCAGTCTGTTGCCGAGATGCTTTGGGTTTAATTGACCCTGGTTCTACATATTTCTATGTTTCATCATATTTTGCCCATTTTCTGGATATGCCTCGTGAGTCTTTAGTTACATCTGTTCATGTGTCGACTTCCGTGGGCGATACTATTATTGTGGACCGTGTGTATCGCTCGTGTGTGATATCTATTGGGGATCTGGAGACCCGAGTGGACCTACTATTACACAACATGGTCGATTTTGATGTGATATTGGGCATGTATTGGCTATCTTCGTGTCATGCTATTCTTGATTGTCATGCTACGACCATGACCTTAGCTATGCCAGGATGTCCGAGGGTTTAGTGGAGAGGTTCAGTTTAGTATGTGCCTAGCAGGGTGATTTCCTACCTGAAGGCTCAGCGTATGGTTGAGAAGGAGTGCTTATTGCACCTAGCTTTTGTAAGGGACGTCAGTGGTGAGACTCCCACTATTGATTCGGTTCCTGTGGTCCGTGACTTTCCGGACGTGTTTCCTGCAGACCTGCCAGGCATGCCACCTGACAGGGACATTGATTTTGGAATTGACTTGGTGCTAGGCACTCAGCCTATTTGTATTCCACCTTATCATATGGCACAAGCGGAGAAAAAAGAATTAAATGAGCATCTTCAGGAACTCCTAGATAAGGGCTTCATTTGGCCTAGTGTGTCATCTTTGGGTACACCGGTGTTGTTTGTGAAGAACAATGATGGTTCTATGCGCATGTTCATTGATTTTCGGTTGCTGAATAGAGTTGCAGTTAAGAACCGGTATCCCTTGCCTCGTATAGATGACTTTTTTGATTAGTTGCAGGGTGCTAGGGTATTTTCCAAGATTGACTTGCGTTCTGGCTTCCATCAGTTGAAGATTCAGGGGCCAGACATTCCGAAGACTGCTTTCAAGACTAGATATGGTCATTATGAGTTTCTGGTTATGTCATTCGGGCTGACCAATGCCCCAACAGCCATTATGCACTTGATGCACAGTGTATTCCGGCCTTATCTAGATTCTTTCGTCATTGTGTTTATGGACGATATCTTGGTGTATTCCCAATATCAGGAGGATCACGAGCAACATTTGAGAGTTGTGCTTCACAATGTGAGGGAGAAGATATTGTATGCCAAATTTTTGAAGTGTTAGTTATGCCATCAGCTTCAGGTTCTTATACCGCATATTGTGATGCCTCGATGGTAGACGTTTTTGTTGTTTACATGCAGAAGTGTGTAGTGATTGCGTATTAGTTATGATCTTTGGAAGTGTAGAGAGAGATATCAGTTTGAGGCTAAGCCGGCAAGGGTATCTCCTGCAGGTTGTCCTAGGGCGTGTGATCCATATGTTGTTCGGTAGTAAGTTCTCTTGTACCAGTATATGATATATGTTGTAATTGAGTTGAGATCGCTTGTGGAATTTGGCATGACTATTACAAAAGGTGAATGCGAAATTTGCAGATGACTTGAGAAGTTAGAAGGGTTGTGTTATTATGGGCATTGTGAGTTATTGTTTGTCTTGATCATTGGCATTGAGCCAAGGGGGGGAGTTTGTAAATGATAAGTTAATTGCATGATTATGTACTGTATTGGTTTCAGTTTGAGGTATATTGGTGGATAATTTATGACGTGCAGAGGTGGAGTCAGGGAATGACTCGATTAATGGAAATTCTTCGATACAGGTCGTAATGTACTCTATTGGGTAAATGAGTTCTATTGAATGATTGAGTATTAGGGTTGTGCTATGTATTTGAGCGGTGGAATTGAGATCAGATATAGTAATTTGTGTGCTTCATAGATTTCGAGACTGAGAGTTCTCATAAACGGGTTATTTTGTGGTAGTGAACTATGAAGATGCGAGCAAATGTAGTCGGATGTTAGTATGTACCATGATTCAATCATTGTAAACTTTTCGGTAAGTTATCTATCTGTTGTGGGTGACTAGAGTTGATTCAAGGTTATTGGTAGGCCCGTATGATTGTGTGTTATGCACCGGGTCGAAATTGCTGACTCCGAGTTTCTATTGTTGACGAATGTACCATTTGATTGTGATTGAGTTTATTTATGTTCTGGAGCGATCTATGTGTTCCCCTTCGGTTTTGCGGGGAGTGGTGATTGTTGGTTATATGCACATATGATGCGGTTCTAATTGGGCTTTATAGCTAGGTTTGAGTAAGGTCAGTAATTGGGTATTGCAAGATTGAGACGTGTTGGTTATGTACCTTCTGATTTGCGTGGCATGTTATCTTCCGGTTTCCCGATGTTTATGGCAATGCACTTTGAGTACTGGATGTCAAATTTCGAATGGTTATTGATTTTGATCCAGGTGGCTTGTAGTATTTCATGTGGACCAATGTTGGATGAGATCATGAAGTGTAGCGGAGATTATATAGGGGTATGACATTTGGTATTTGATTCATGTGTTTTGATTATTACGATGTATGCCAGGCTTTTAGCATGATGTTGTGATTGCATTTGTTAATGGCAGGACAGTTCGCTCGTGTGTGAATCTTTTATATAATTTAATTGCACTGGGATGTTGTTATTAAGTGCACGAGTTGCACAAGTTATGGCTTTGAATTTTATCGATGTGTCATCTCATTAGAATAAATATTTTCAGAATTGTCTACAACATAGTTGGAAGGATAAATATTGGGAGTCGGCCTAGAAATATGCTATACTTCCAGTTTGGGAAGGGGGAGCTTCATGTCTGACTGATTGGACGAATGGTGGTTAGTTTCTACGTGTTTCTTTCGTCATCAGTAGTATATGAAAGTGTTAGAGTGAGGCATTTCTCCATAAGAGGTTATGTACCGGTATTGAGTTGTTCTGAGCAGTTATTATGGTTAAGGGTTATCACTATGAGTGTTTGAGTCAAGCGGTATATTATGTGATATCATCTGGGGTGCGTATACGGATTGATCCAGCAAGTTCATAACTGTTCAGTATATAGTTGTGGAATTTTGGTCTTGTATATTACGTCAGAAGTAGAGATTTGGTTGTAAGGTTTATGGGTCAAGTTGGATTTCGGGATTTCAACTGTGTTGTGCTATTGGACCTATATGCAATACGGTGACATGGCATCACCCCCGAGTATGTGCATGGCAGGCTACACAGCAGTTCGATGGTGTTGGAGAACAACTCTTGGCACGTTCGAGGATGAACGTATGTTTAAGTGGGGAAGGGTGTACGACCGACCAATCGTTCTTGGACTTTAGCCTCGTTTCCCTTGTTTCTGCTTCATTATATGTGGTTCAATTTCATTATGTTGTGTTAGATTGGTTGGCTCAGGTTCGAAGCAATTTTTGGAGATAAATGAGACACTTGGTCTCTTAACTTGGTTCAATAGTGGGAAACTCAACCGGAAGTTTACTTATTGGTAAACAACCTCGGAATGCAGATTTAATGATTCAGATTGCTTCGTTGGGTGATTAGGGACGTAGGAGTGTGTTCGGAATGTAGTTTTCATGTCCGTTGGGTCGGAATGGAATTCAGAAAGTTGGAGCAGGTTCGTAGTGTCATTTTGGATATGTGTGCATAATTTCATGTCAATCGGACGTGGTTTGGATGGTTTCGGCATCTTTGGCGAAATTTTGAAATTTCAAAGTTCATAGGCTTGAATTTGATGAGATATTGGTGTTTTTGAATTGTTTTTGGTGTTTCGAAGGCTCGACTAAGTTTTAATGATGTTATTGGATAGGTTTGTAGGTTTGGGAGGTCCCGGGGGCCTCGGGTGTATTTCGGATACTCAAACGGACATTTTAGGTCTTTGGGAGATTGCTGGTTTTTCTAGTGTTTTAGCAGCATTGATTTGTTCATTGTGATTGCGTGAGTTCATCCGCGATCGCGTAGAGTAAGTTGAGGCCAAGCGGATTTTTTTGAAGTGCGATCGCGTAGGTAGGAGTGCGATCGTGTAGGGTAGAGCAGAGTGGTCACTGCGTTCGCGTGGAGATGTTTGTGTTCGCATAGTACGACTGGGACTGGCACTGAGAGGATGGAATTGCTCTATGCGATCACATTGTTGTGAGGAGTGGTGTTACGCGATAACATAGTTGTTTCTGCGACCGCATATAGTTAGTTTGGTTGGGCAGCATTTTGTTCTTCACGATCACGTGACTTTATCCACGATCGCACGGAGTAAAAGGCTGGGCAGACAATTTAAGTTCTAATTTCGAGGGTTCATGGGCATAACTCATTTTGCCATTTGAGAGCTCGGGGGAAGGAGAATTTGGAGGAGGTTTTCAGTGGGTATTCTTGTGGAAAATGTTCTTCAACCATTTTTTGCCCAATTTCATGAATTTGTCTTGATTTTCACCATGCAATTTGTGGAATTAAGTAGAACATTCGGGAAACATGGGAGAAAAAATTTGGAAATTCTTTTGGTGATTCGAGGGGGAAATTGTGCTCCGATTTCGATGTTCTTGGTATGTACGGACTCACGGGAGGATAAGGATTATTGTGATGTTATTTTTATTAGATTCCGAGATGTGGGCCCGGGGGCTGGATTTTGCAAATTTCAGGAATTGTTCATAATTTTGATAGTTTTTTATTGGGGTTCGTCTCCCTAGAATATTTCATGTTATTGATCTATTTTGTGGTAGACTCGGAGCATTTGGGAGCCGATTCGACGGGCAAGAGCACCGCATAATAGTTTTTGGGCTGTTTTGAGGTAAGTAAAAATTGTAACTCGAAACTTGAGGGTATGAAACCCCGATATTTGAAATTTTCACTCTATACGGTATGGCTACTAGCATTGGGTAGACCTCATACAATAATAGTCCTAGCTCTACCATCTATTTTCTTTTGTTTACAGCTGGCCTTACTTAAATAAATAGGAGTTCCTGCTTCTAGCTAGCTCAATCATTGCCTTCCTCAGTCATAGTTTTCTGCTTGATAGACTAACGGGCATCCATCCAACGGATTCTTTTCGATCTTGTACCCTATGTAGGCTTGCAAAGCATAGGCCCGTTCCTTATTCTATGGCCGATCTTCTGCTTTTTTTTGGTAAATGGGGCGTGCACCGATAGGAATTGATACTTGGTCAGTCCCGTTGCGACTATTAAGGCGTATATTCGATTTGAAACCTTAGGATATCCTGTATTTCAAAAATTTATACTTGTTTATGGGTTGTGAGCCATGTTTTGGGCCTTGTGCCGACCTGTTTTGACCCTCAGAGGTAGTTTTACACTATTCATAAACTATCCTGGTAGAACAATTATGTACTCACTCATGTTTTCTACTTGTTATTTTCACTGTTATCGCAAGGTTTAGAAACTTTGAGAAGTATTTTGGGCTGAGTCCCGTGAGTTGAGATGAATTTCCCGAGTGGCTTATGAGGATGACTGAGTGAGGCCGAGAGCCGAGTATGTGAGGATAGGTATGGAACGGGCAGCACGCCGCAACAATATATATGTATTAAGGCCGAGAGTCGAGTATGAGATGATGTTATGGATCGGGTTACACGCCGCAATAATAAATATGTTATATATTACATATGGATCGGGCTGCACGCTGCAACAATATAGATTATATATTATGTATGGATCGGGCTGCACGCTGCAACAATATATGTTATATATGGATCGGGCTACACGCTGCAACAATATATATATTGGATCGGACTGCACACCGCAGCAATATAGCGCTTGGGTTGAATGAGCCCCTCCAGGAGTCTTTACACCCCCCAGTGAGCGTAGTCGACTATTATATGGATCGGACGTGTACGTCGCAGCGTTTGTTATATGGATTGGGCTACACACCGAAGCATATGTTATATGGATCGGGCTGCACGCCGCAACAATATACATTATATATGGATCGGGCTGCGCACCGAAGCATTACATATAAATATACGTATCGATCGGGCTGCACGCCACATCACTTGTTACATGGTACCTGATGAGCGAGAGTGATGAGTGTGAGCATTGCCTTGTGAGAGTAGAGTCACGAGTGACTAAGAGGCTTGCCCGAGAGGCTTTATTTGTGAGCGACACAGTTCGTGAGTGGTTGATATTTCTATGAAACTACTGATTTCACTTTTCTTTACACTAAGCCTCTTGATAAATGTTTACTAATGTTTTATACAAGTTTAAACGTAAAATCTAGAGTTTTTGTGAAATCTTTGATAAATATGGTCTCTTGACTTGACGTATTACCTTTACTGGTACCTATTTTTATGAAACTATAAAGTTTAATTTCGCTTCACTGCACTCATGTTTTAGATAATTTCTCTTCACTGCACCTTTACTGGAGTACTCACTTTACTCCCTGCACCTTGTGTGCAGATTCAGGTACCGGGGCAGAGCGATAGTTGAGCTGCCCCATTTGGAGTATTGCTCGGAGATTGTGAGGTAGCTGATCGACGTCCGCAGCCTACTCTGTCATTTTACTTTACTTCCCATACTTGTTGTAGTAGAGAATTTGTATTAGACTGTATCACTTCTTAGATGCTCGTGACGGTTGACTCCGGGTGTTGGGAATGTGCTTAGATGTTGTAATGATTTTTATTGTATTTGAAATTCTTAAGAAATATAATTATTATGAAAATTCGGATATTTGATGTATTAAATGGAAAACTCATTTCATTATTTTCAGTCGGTTGGCTAGCCTAGTATCACGATAGGCACCATCACGGCCAGTTGTGATTTAGGGTCGTGACACAAGTTCCGGGAGTGGTGGCCTCAAATGCCGCTCACGCTCGAGAGGGATTTCATTGAGGGAGATCTTCTACCCCACAATCCCAATGTTAGGAGGCAATTCAATGAAAGAATGGGGTGGAAGTCCTTCACTAGCAAGCTACCGGAGGCCAATGACTATTTTGTCAAGGAATTCTATGCTAATGTCGCCCACATCAAAAAGGGCACATATTTGACCAAGGTACGGAACCTGAAGATCAAATTTGATGGCAAGTCACTGAATGAATATGCCATCTTCGATGATGTGGATGAAGCCCTCTATGTGCAGAAGGTAGCATTTGGATGAGTTAGCCCGTCCATGACTTGCACAGGTGATAGCCATCTCCGGGACAACACCGGCTTGGCTTACACCTGAGGTTCTAATTCATAGGAACACTCCGAGATTTGAAGCAAAAGGGTGGTCCACCTTCGTGTGCAGCCAGATAGAACCATCTCAGCATGACAGTGATATCCCCGTCTCCCGGGCAATTATTGTGGCTTATATCATGGCTGGGTTCCCGATAAACGTGGGGAACATCATGGCCAGAACTATTACCAAAGTTATCGAGAAGGACGAAAGATCATACCTCTACCCAGAACTATTACCAAAGTTATCGAGAAGGACGAGAGGGACATTGACACCAAAGTGAAGCCAAAAAGGCCATTCTCCTGGTACAACCTTCATGGGCCACACAACCCCAAGTCCAAGGGAAAAGCCACTACCTCCACTAGCCAATATGAAGAGCCAGGGGTAGTGGCCACTAGGTTCAGGCCTTCCACTGCCGAGGGGCCATCTGCTACCATACCACATCCACCCTCCGGTCCATCTACTTCTCTCCCACCATTACTGCCTTCTTCATCGGCATACCCTCAGACTGGCATGAGGGTTAATCAGATTTTGGCCGACCTCAACAACTTGATACAGGTAGCTACATCAAAGCTATCTACCTTATCCAGTGCAGTAGCAACTCAGGCAGTTCCAGCACAGCTCAAGATGCCTCAATCAGTGGAGGAATCATTGAAGAATATTCTTGATGGAGGTGGCGAAGCTCACTTCCGCCGGTGACATTCGTCTAGGTCTCCTTATGGGAGAACCTTCCGCTGCAGCACATATGGCTCAGTCGCCAAAGATACCAGAGTAGGAGACTGATGGAGAGCCGGTAAGAACAGTGGTTATACCCCAGACAAAGGACTTAGAGATTCAGCTGGAGGACCCCGAGTGGGGTGATCAGTCTGGACAGCCACAGGACCCCACCAGTGACCCCATGCAAATGGAGGCCTCATATGGAGTTCCCTTTACTCTCTATCCCTCCCCTATTCTATTATTTCTTTTAGCATTGAGGATAATTTTAATTTTTATTTGGGGGGGGGGGTGGCCTTATTTGGATATGATGATTTTGATTGTTTGTAATAACTTTGATACTATTTTTTTTTTTTACTTATCGTATTTTTATTTTTCACTTTTTCTATGTATATAACTTTACCATTCCATGTATATATTCATCCCCATTTTGTGTATATTTGTTTCATTCCCATACTGTAAATGTTCATTCTACTTTCCGCATTTTAATTTATAAGTTTCGAGCTTCTTATTTCATTTAGCAGCTTTTTTTGAATTCGTAGCTTCTTTTTACATCTTTGTTCGTGATCAATAAGACTTTGGTTTTATTAATCCCACTGATTTTTCCAAAGGTGGAATTTGTGTGAACCGGGTGGCTCTTCCCAATGATAGATGGCGTGACAGCCTTCTTAAGGGATTGCGTTTGTTTTTATTTTTGTTTTTGATTTATAGTGGTAATGAATAAGAGTGGTTCAAGTAAGCTTTAATTGGCACTAGCATATTTACCTTCTACCTCATGGTTAGAGACAAGTTTGTTGACGAGGTTAGCTCTAGTTGTGACCTTTAGAATCTTGAGTTGACTAAAGTTATCATCAAGTGGTTACTGTTAGCCATCTGTGATCTTCAATCCTAGCTAAGGTTGTTGTGGTCCCTCGATTCTAGAGTCTTTAGCAATCCAGTAGCTTGAGAGGTGAGGTTTTGACTTTCAAGTTCAAGTCACGTGCCAACAAGTCTAGAACTTGCCCTGAATGGTCTTCTAGGCGAAATTCTAAGTGTAGCCTGACTAGAAAAGTGATTATAGGCTCTCCTTTATCCCATTTGAACTTTGAAAACTTCCATATCCTACAATTATAATATCCGTAGTCTACCCCTTTGAGCCTAAGCCTTTTTCATTCTATAACCAAACTACAAACCTTCATCCGTTCTATAATGGCCCTCTCTTGGCATCCAATCTTTCCTTAGCATTCATGATGAACAGTATTAAAAAACATAAGTTTGGGGGAGAGACGAGGAACTTCAAAGTGATGAAAGATGCAATGAAAAAGAAGAAATTGATGAAAAGGAAAGGCAAAGAAAATGATGAAAAGCCAAAAAGAAGCATGTCAAAAGAGAAGAAAAGGTTAAAAAGATTCAAGAAAACAACGTTGAAAGGGTTGGAATGAAGAGAAAAAGAAAAAAATTATCATCATATAGAAGAAAGAGCGACAATATGTCTCTCTAGTTCCTCCGAGGAAGAAGAAAGTGACTCAAAGAGTCAAGATAGCATAAGCCGAATTGAGAAAAATGGAGTGCTTAAGGAAAGATGATACCATCATAGTTCATTATGTCCGACCTTGATCCAAAAAAGCCTTCATTACATCCCACTAAAGCCTTATAGGATTTCAAGTTGAGCGAGCTTACATTAGCGGTGATTTACATGAGGGACAAGCTGATGGTACTTAGAGCCAGACTTGTGGCATTCTTTTGAGAGTGATGAGCGCACTTCTTGTCAATTCCGATTTTGAGTGTTCATTCTATACTGTGAGATAAGCTCATGGAGAGGAGAGGAGAAGGAGTCTGGGATCCACAATAACCTACGTGAGAGAGCGAGTCTCTTTGATAAATTGAGTCAACTCTTAAAGCTTTTGTGTCACATTGCACCTATGAAACTCAAAAAGTCATTTCATAACGTGGTCAATAATGCATTTGTGTTGAGGGTAATCGTTAGTTCCAATTGAAGCTTGATGAAGTTGCTTTAGGATAGCTGAAATTCTTTGCTTGAGGACAAGCAAAAGCTTGAATTTGGGGGAGTTGATAATTAGGGATTTTAGCTTGCTATTTGCTCACTTTTGCTTGGTTTTTGGGTCAAAAAAGTGTTAAGGTATTCCCAAAAACTAACTTAAGGTGGTTATTTGCAGGCTTTGTTCAAAATGATGTAAAGAAGCCTAAATGAACTCATAAAGTAGTCGAACTTACACAAGCCCAAAGAATTGAACTGGAGCGTTGTTAGTGCTATTATTACGCCGTCTTGTAAAATCCTTCACTGAGGCGATTAAAAATATGCTGCAGCAAAGTAATGTTCAGAGAAACTGTAGCCAAGTGCTAACACTACTGCTGGCCATGATACAAAAGTGCGGTCGCAAGTGATATTGCGCTGAGAGCAGAAGATCAAGAATCAGAGACCTTGCAATCTGGAGCCAAGAAAAATACGCGGTCCACGTCATGTTTATACAACCACGAAGCCACCTGATGCTGGGGTGATTGATATTCTGCTGGGAGGGAGAGTAGGGATTCACAGAGTTGCAAGTGCAGGTGAATTTCAGAACGCGGTCCGCGAACATTTTATGCAGCCGCGATTGAAGCCAATGTGGACGCGACTGTATTTACGTTGTCTGCAAAACAAACTCCAGCCCAGATCCAAGACTGACAGCGGAACCTTCGTATGTGTATTTTTGACCAGTAATTTCAGCTGTGTATAAATAGATCTTTTTCACATTTTTAGGTTATGTTTTGTATTAGGGATGTTGTGAACAGCAACACTTTGCCACTTTGAGTCATTTTAGAGTAGCTTTTGCTTATAACTTTAGATTTTATGCTTGTAGTTAACTTTTATGGTTTATATTTCATCTCCATATTTGATTTCTACCTTAATTATGAGTATCTAGACCGATTACCTAGGGTTGTGACCCAACCCTAGTGTGGGTATTTAATGGGTCTTCAATTTTACGGATTATTTGTTTATGGTTTAGTAATATTTAGCTTGTTTTATGCTTTATCTGTTGAATTGGTGGTTGCAAACACTCATTCGTGCCTTTTTGACTAGGGATCTTTTTGAAAAAGAGGGCCCAAGTCTAGGTAAAATAGGCTAACAAAGAATTGGGGTGAAATAAAGAGATTGATAGCCCCAATTAAAGGGTTAAACCTAGAGATAGTAATACCCGACTTGAGCCAATTTCACTTGCACTGTTTGAACACCTAATTAGGCTTGAGAAAGCCAATTCAGGCAAAATCACATAAACTACCGAGAGATATAGAGTGAGTAATTAAGTATGAGGTTATATCACGACCCCAGATACAACAAGCTTGTCCTAAATTGTAGACCGCATTATATACTACCCTAGGTGTAAGTCACTTCCCTAGTGCTTTTTATTGATTGAGAAAAATCCTACAAAAACATTATACTTTGATTATTTACAGCAATTAACAGTAATACAATTATAAAAGAATAAAACCTACTCATGGTTAGAATTTTAATTAAAGACAACACATGTAGCTAGATTAGATAGAAATCCAACTCCAAACCAATAGTAACTCCCTGTGGATATGGATCCCGACCTTTCAGGTAAAAGCTACATCGACCACTCCTCCCCATTATATAGTGGTGCAAGGTTGGAGCCGATTAGACATCTGAAATGATTAGACTGATCCACCTGGGATTAGTATTTTATGGAATCCCTATGCGATTCATCTTATGTGGGTATTTTAATCCCGTATAATTCATGAAATCCTTTTTTTTCTTTTCTTTTTCTGAAAATCATTAATCAATCGAAGGCCCAAACATCATCCTTTATCTATCACCATTTAACCTTATCCTACTACCGCGGCAACATTCCATCTATTCTAAATGCTACTAGTCTTAGACTCCTTTGAGTTTATTCAAACTATACTGAGCTTTCTATAACTTTGAGAAACCATTAGCTCTCTTATTTTCATGGGTTTAATCATGAGGACTTATCCATTATCATGACCTTCTCACTTTCCCTTTCTTATCCTTATTCATGTCTTCTAGAACTTTGTCGTTTTACCATACTTTAGCTTGCGACCTACACATGTATGTTTATATTATTCGCTACCTTCCTTCAACTTTCTTGCACCATAAATTTCCTTATGTTATTCTGGAACATCAAGCGAGACATCACATCATTTCTAACTTTTCTTTACTCTCTTAAGCAGACTTCTCGATCCTAGAAACCATATATTGGAAGTTATGTCACTGGGGACGCTGGTATCCTTCCCACATACTGAATCCTAACGCTTCTAGCCTTCTATCCGAGGTATGGACTATTCACAACCTACTGCACTTGAGTATCTCGTACGTTGTTAACCTTTACTTACATTCTTTAAAATCTCGCATCACATCGTCTATCTCTTTTATAACTTCCCTTCCATATAGGTTTGATTTGCATACATAATTTGAAGATTTATTGTGATTTTTGTACATCTGGTGCTTACACAATCTAGTGAGAGCTTCATACTGACTTCTTATGAGGCTGGTACTCCTTCTAATTGGCTTTATCGTAGATCCATTATAGAATATGACTATTTTAGTTTCTCTCTTGTACCTCTGATATTAAGAGTAATCTTGCAATGTTCTAAATCACGAGGTCTATTACTCTCTGGGTCCAATAATCAGATTCCTGATTTACTTCATTGATGTAACTCTTTAGTTTCCTCCTCATTCTGATCAACCTTTATGTAGTCTTAAGCTATTTCTCGATCAGCAGCTCATGGTGTTAGTTATTACTTTAGCCCTTCATGGACACTATGGAATATTCATGATACAATCTTCTAACAATATAATCCTTTGTCTATGCACTGGGCCTAATTCGTTCCTTTAACTTATACCGGAGTCTTCTACGGCTAATCATTAATCGAATAATTCCTTTCGTTACATCTTAGTTTTCTTCAAACGTAAGCAATTGCTTTTCCTGGTCTTTTTGCCCCCTTGTTGCGTGCATACTTAGCATACCTTAGTTCCCACACACATTGTAATTCCATACAACTCATATGATCTTGAATATCACCTCTAATTTTACTTTATGTTCATTAGCCACGGTAGGTGCAATGTTGTTGTGAGACTGTTGTTATAAGACCATTTCTTCCTTAGGTCACTGAGCTTGGGTTGAAGCCTTCTTCCTTAATTCCTCGGTTAGTCTTTCATTAAAGTATATAGGGAGGATCCGCTGACTCTTATAAAGCTGTGAGCTTATTAAATTTTATGTTGACAAACCTTTTGATGTCCTTCCTTGCCTATAATTATCCGTAGTGACTTACGTCCACCCCCTTGTGCTTGTAGGGTTGCTTCTGAACTTGACATTTTGACGATATTCCCAGTTGGACTCTCTTTTATCTCCATAACATTCATATGGTACCTTTAACTACCCCAATTCATATCTGGATATTTCTCAAGTATTATAATGACATTACTGCGAGGCTGAATTCACTATTGGGGTTTACTATGTTTATCTTGCATGATATGTTGATTTGTCAGTATCCTTTTGTCTAGCCATAACTAGGCTCTTTCTAAAGCAACTGCTAACTATTCATTGGCTCATTCACCTATCAATATTCTGCAAAATATTTCTTAGGTCATTTCTTTTATCTTAACTTACGTCTGGCACTGGCTTTTTATCTGTTAATAACATCTCGCCTTAGTTCCTCTCCTTCACTTTGTGTATGCATAATGTTCTGAAATCGTAGCATATCTATAGACTTTGAATAAGCGCAATCTCATCCCTTTTTCATTTTTTTTTCGCATTCTTCCTTACCAATCCATAATCACTAGAACCACTTAATTTTGACTTAATGCCACCTCACTTCATATTTCCCCTTCAGGGGAGTACTAAGAGTTGGAGCTACGACGACCTACCTATAGATGTTTTACCTCCTCATCTTTGGCGTCTTTTGAAATCATCGATGACCTTACTCGCCTTGCGGTAATCTTTCTGTACCAAGGATAAAAAAATTCCTTACTCGCGAGGGTGACACTTAGTATAACTGGAAGGCTTCTAGTGCCTATCTTTGTAGTGCTTGTATCTAGCGGTACTATTTTAGAGTGCACCATCTGGATATCTCACAAGGAGATATATTAGCATGTTTGCAATATCCTTCAGAAATGTCAACTAACGCGAACAATCCATCTACCAGTTTGGTTTACTCTAACTCCAGTCGGATCCTGATATCCGTCCTTCAATAATAATATTTCTATTATCTTCCACAGGGCATAAATGAGATGGGTGTGGCCAATTGTACATACCTCTGTTATTGTTGAAGGTAACTCAAAAGCCCTATATTCTTCTTCTTTATTTGGGAATACTGATAATCTTCATTAACAGGGCGCCTCGTACCCTTTTTCACATTGCTTCTTTTACTTGTTGAAAATTGTATCTATATTATGAATCTTTCGTTGCTTTTTACATTAGGGTGGATAAATAATCCTTCCTTAAGGCTCCTCATCAGAAGGCTTGCATGTCTTAGTACACACATGACCTACTAAAGACCTTACATTTACTCATCATTAGCATCATGAAAAATCGAGTTCCTCTGACTCAACTCTTCCACGGCCACATGAAACATCTTAACAATTGTCTTTCGGGATGTAGATGTCACCGTATTATGAATAAGATAAAGTTTAGGAACTTGAGTTCATACAACTGAGCTCTACCACACGATCTAGAGTAAGAAAAAAAAGTGAAAGTCCTAAATTGCATGTAGCATCCTGCTTATAAGAGTGGTGCACAACACACCCATACATAAGACTCTACTAGACATGTCTTGTCGACTCCCTAGGATAGAATCTCTCTAATGCCACTTCTGTCACGACCCAAACCGATGGGCCGCAATGGACACCAGGTACCTTACTCAACCGATTACCTATGTAACGTATCTTCTGTATCATATTATAATAGGTAAATGAGCCATAGAGCCTATCGTGAGATGAGTAGAATAAAACATGGGGATATACTAGACATACGGGCCTATAAGGCCAACATGATCATTTGTAAACTCAAAACATAGGTCGGCAAGGCCATACAAACATCTGTATACATGACATATGTGTACATGACATCAATCATACTAACCAAACAAGCAACTCCGGAGCAAATAGAGTGCATCCCCAATCAAAAGGTACGTCGGTACAAATAATGTACCGAGTATGTAAGGAACGAAAATCAGTAAACAATAGACATGAAAGAAAAATGGAGTAAAAACTCACCATGTATATCTAAATAGATTTGTGAATCATTTAATATTTTAATGTCATGCATATGCGTATAAATGTCATATCATGCATGGGTATATGCGTTCATAACACCATCAATCCTCTGAGGGCATCTCATCATATTATCTCGACCACTATGGGCAAATCATCAATGCATACCTGCTGATCAGGTGGTGCGTATATAACGCCATAAACTTTCTCATATCCCATGTACATATATATACATATATATACGCGTATATAACTCCATCTAATCATAGGTCAATGTGCATAAATAAATGCATGAAATGCATATGAAATACGTTAATAAAATCTCTCGGTACATCATAAGACCATTATGCCTCTGATTAATAACATGAAATAAACATTACCAACTTACGTATTTTTGAGACCCATGAATAGATTATAAAATAATATGACACATGGAGAATCAAAAACATAAGAATCTCTACTATTTCAATGAATAGAGTCATTTATGGAAGTTGTGCATTTTCTCGTTTCGCTCGTGTCGTATAGATCATGACAAAAAGAAAGAAGGGATAGCCTTAACTTACCTGAGCCGATTCTCTTGGCAATCATTCCAACGCACGTCTTTTGTGACAAATCATGTAACGGCAGATCGAAGTAGGGAAAATTATGTATGATATTCTTGAGAAAGATTACACCGTGTTCCCTTAGAATCGCAAATCCCGTTGCTATTACGCAGTATAATTTCATACGAAATTTTTGATGAGAAAAATCAGGTCAAAGTATCTCACTTTGTGGGAGAGTCTTATGAAGGGAGATATATGAAACGAAAGTCACTTATAAAATCATGTTTGAGACTTTCCAACGTAAGTGTCTTACTTACAAAAACATTCTTAACAAATCTTATTTTCCCATCATACCCAAATCTTTCGGTTTTAGATGCATTATATGTTGATGTGGAAGCAACCATATCCCGTATTTTTCCACCTTATATAATGACTTAAAGACAAATCATTGATAAGGTGGTTTGCTGCCACATGGGGGGAGAATTTATCCTTATCTCAATTCTTACCCACTTAGTTCCTTAATTAATTTGTTAATCCCCATTAACCAATGATTATCCAATTATCCACATTATTAGGAATTATCTCAAATTACTTAAAATACTACTCACTTTTAAAACGCTTTATACACCTTATAATCAGGGTCATGTGGTACCTTGTATGGCACTAGTCCATAAATACCGGGTATTATAGCTTGGACCGCATTTTATCCTAAGATGAGAATCTTGGATGAAATTTATTTTCTTCAATTTACTTACCCTCTCACCTTCACGAATTTACTCATCACTTATTTGAAATAGCAAAATACTTATAATCCCAAAATAAGCTCATTAACGTACGAAAACATGGGGTGTAACATTTGGTGATGGTTGATTTGGATTTATATGGGCGCTAGTTGGAATATATTGAGGTTTGGGAATTTAGTATGGTTGCGTGTTATATACTGGAGCACAAGTATGTTGGTGTGGGAAATGGCTGTTTGGATAATAAGAGTTGTTTCCATGGTGTGTATTGGACTGGTAATAAGGAATGATTGCTGATACATCTTCTTTTTCTTCTTTTTTCTACCTATTGAACCGGATTGGATTGCTTTGCTAGCTGCTTACAATGCAGCCATATATTGTACCTTGTCGGACTTTACATCTTCCTGTAAAAAATCCATTTTAACAAGTTCAGGGAACTTCTACCCCATCATGCCCATAAATTTTCTAAAAATAGATCCCTTCATGAGCCCTGACTAAATACTTAGTCAACTCGTTGTCGTCTAGTAGTGGTTGTGCTGTGGTGTCCTTTGACCTCCATCGACGCGCATACTCTTGAAATAATTCGGACGACTTCCTCTGCAATTTTACCAGAGCGAACATATTACGAGTAATTTCTATGTTGAACCAAAAGCGATTCAAGAAGTCTTCTGCCATATCCTAACACTCCCTCCAGTTTCGGGGTCTTGGTGAGTGTACCAACTAAGTGCTTCCTCTGTGAAAATCCTTATGAGTAGCATCATCCTCAACTTCTCGTTTATTCTAACTCCAACTAGCTTATGGCAGTAAGCTCTCAAGTGCGTATGGAGATCACCTATCCCATCAAAGACATCAAACTGAGGTTTGTACCCTATTGGAATGTCCACATCAGGGTAGACACACAGATCATCATAATCTAGACTTTTGCTCCCTTAGGGCGACATGAAGATTCTTTATTTGTTTTCTCAATGCTCATAATTATTAGGACATCGATTCTTCTTCCTTATACTTTGCTTCCTTTTCCATTTCGCCATATCGATCAACTTCATAAGGCAGCCTGGGTTCGACGGGTGCTGTGAAGGTGGATTCTGAAAAGACATATATGGGTGAAAAATATGACTCACGTGCAGCGGTATGCGTCGCGGGTATGTGCTCGTCTTGCAAATTGGTAAATGTGACGCCATCATGAGAAGTGGTATGAACTGTGTTGGTAGGAGGGTTTGGTGGGTTTTCACGGGTTACTGGGGATATGATCTGGGAGGTAGAGAATCAAGTAAGGGTAATGTTTGCTTGGCGAGTTGCAGATGGAAAGTGGTCGGGAATTGAATCTGGAGAAGGAAAATGGGGTGGTTGTGATAGCGTCTTCACTGCTAGATTTGCCAATTTACATTTGTATTATACTTCCTCCCTCGATGATTCCATCTCTACTCTAGCAAACATAGGTCATATTGCATAAAAATTATGTGGGTTGGTCCATAGCATCGACATACAATAAGGAAAGCCGCCCTAATGTCAAGGGCTAATACAGCCAACGTCATGATATTTTTGGAATGATGAACCAATCATGATGACACACTTATGATCCGAAGCAAAAACATATCAAACCCATTTTCTCTACCCCTTCGGATATGGAAATCGACCAAAACATCCCCGATATCAATATGGTGATGAGATTACCACACAAGCTAAATCAACGGTGGAGAACATCCGCCAAGAGAATGAAGAGAAAAGGAAGTCACAAATAGGAGGAGTGGAATGATCTAGTCACAATGCCATTGGGTTAGAATTCGCGGTGCACTCCAGAATGTTATGTCTAGATTAATCAAGAATATGAGCTAGCCCGACGAAGCAGGGAAGGAATATCCTCGTGACTATCTCCATGCGCCGCCAAGTAGTCTCTGGGTAAATTAATGACATGTTTCCATCTCCCAAGGATGACGACCTAGTAGTTGAATATATATAGATTGAGTTTGAGACAGCAACAGAGGAAGACCCAGAGGAAGGGCCCAAGATCAATGAATGTGAAGACGAATTTGAATAAGACCAAGAGGAAGAATCGGAAAAAAGAAGAAGATATTGGGAATTATTACGGGGATGGTTATTAGGAGTTGGCTGATTTTACCCCTCCTCCCACTTTGTAACTTTTATCTTGAACCTTCCCATTCCATAAGGGAAAGTATGTATGTTGATCGGGTCCAAGCCTACACTACTATTGAGTAGTGAGGGTGGACGATGCATTTTAACCCAACTAGGTCGGGATCGAATCCACGAGGAATTAATTGTTTGGAATTAGGTTTATATCTAATATAAATGCGGGTATTGAGTCTAATTACACTTCCATAAGTTTTGGTTTGATCTCTACTTCTAACTATACTATAAAGATTGCAATAATTGAAACTCAGGACAATATTTTCGTTATTGTTTTTCAAGTGTTTAAAAAGACTAGGGTAGTGACTTCTACCTAGGTGGATATCTAGCGGGTAGCAAAATTATAGGGCAAACTTGATTAGTTGGGATTGTAATATAGCTATCACACTTAGGTACTCACTCTATACCTCTCGATAGTTTGAGTGATTTTGCCCAGTTTGGTTTTCTCAAGTCCAAATGGGTATTTATGCAATTCAAGTGATATTAGCTCAAGTTGGGTATTACTATCTCTAGGTTTAACCCTTTAATTGAGGCTATCAATTTCTTGAATTCACCCCAATTACTCGTTATCCTAGTTTTGCTAGGCTAACTCCCTCTTTCTCAAGTAGAGTCTAAGTAATAAAGGCATAAATCAATGTTTTCAACCATTAGTTCTATAGTTCTAGAAAGAACTAGGCTAAATATCACTAACACATACACATTCAAGCCCTAAAATCAATTACCCATTAAATAACCACACTAGGTTTGAGTCACAACTCTAGTTATGTGTTTAGATACTCATGGAAATAATTGAAATTAAAGTTGAAATGAAGATAAAATCCATAATATGAAATTTAGGAATGAAAATCTAATGTTAAGTAGCAAATACAGTACAAAATTTCCCAAAACAGAATATTAAGCCGTCTCAGGTGCTCTTACGATAAATAATATAACCTAAAAATGACAAAAAGTTCTATTTATACTAAGCTGAAAATATCTGAAAAAAAGCCCCAGCGGAGGTTGTGCGTCCTCGTAATTTTTAGGGCGGCCGTAGAATATTCAGTGCGGTCCGCATTCTTCTCTTTTGAATATGCTTTTGCGGACCGCATATTTCAAAGTGTTGGCGCGCTCCAGATCATGCGGCCGCATATAAGTGATGTGGTCCGCAGTTTGTTGAGTTTGGCTTGAAATCAACTCTCTGGTTCTTCATCTTGCGGACCGAATAATTTCGACTGTTGTCGCACAAGGGACTTCCACGGCCACACATTTCTGGTGTGGTCCGCACTCATCTGATAGGTCAAAATCAATCTCTCTGAACCTCCCTCTTGCGGACCGCGTAATTATGACCGTGACCGCATCTTGGCTTTAGGGGACGACAATATTTGCGCGGTCCGTGCTTCATATCTCCTTTCCCAGTCTTGGTTTTTGTTCAACTTTTGATTCCTTTGTGAGTTGATTACGGTTCCTTTTGCTCATTTGAAAAATTCCTGCAAGCAAGCATATTTCATTAGTTTTCGGGAATACCTTCAAGACTTTTTGGCCTAAAACACAAGTACAAGAGAGAAAATAATAGGTTAAAATCCCCACTTATCAACTCGCCCAAACTTAAGATTTTGCTTGTCCTCAAGAAAATAAGGTAATTCCACCTCCACTAGAAAAAAAATATATTTCAGCTGGCCTAAGGTGAATCAATCATGCATCAATTGGGACTAACAATTACCCTCAACACAAATGAATTATCAACAACACCAAACCTTTTGAGTACCATAGTTCTAGTGTGACACTAGAGCATCAACAGTTGACTTAAATCACAAAAGAAGCTCGCTCTATCACGTAGGTCATTGTGGAACCCAAACTCCTCCTCCTCTACTCTCCATGAGCAAATCTCGCTTTAGAATGTAACACTCAAAACAAGGATTTCGAAGAAGTGCACTCATCTCTCTCAAGAGAATGTCACAAGTCCGGCTCTAAGTACCATAAGCTTGCCCCTTATGTAAATCACCATTAATGTAAGATTAATCAAATTGAAATAATGTAGGGCTTTTGCGGGAATGTAATGAAGGCCTTGGAAATCTAGGACTTATCGGTATGTGATGGTTTAATCTTCCCTTGAGCACTCCATTTTCTCATTTCGGCTAATACTTTCTTGACTCTTTGAGTCATTTTCTTCTTCATTAGGGGAACTAGAGAGAGACACTGTCACTCTATCAGTCTTGGAGGATGTTAGGGACTACTATTCCTAGAGGGTGAGTACTAGGCTGAACCCCTATATTTAATGGAGAAAATGCTAAACGACAAACAAAACAATTAGGACTGCAAATACAGGGAAACATATAGAAGCAGATATGAGGCTTAAATATTCATCCCCAATTATACACATAAATAACACAAGTAAAGTCTTTAACTTCAGGATTTAAAGAATGATGTCTAGGCGAGAATACAGTAATGAGGCAGTGTTTTTACCAAGTTTCAGAGAAGGATGCAAATTTTTTACATGTTGTTCTAGATATATGAGTGTCTTCAGTATTAGAATCTATTTCTTAGCGAGATTCATTAACACATTCTGACTAAGAACAGAACATACGGAGACATAATTCCTTATTAAGTTACTGAAATCTAATACATGAGCACTAGGTGTTCATAGCAGCTATTTATTTTAACACATGATTTTGGCATAGATAACATGAACATGATGAGAATGAAATCCTAGGGGGACATGATTTCGAAGATGCAAGATTTGACAATAATTAGTTATTTAGCCTAAAACGGGATTTCTAGATATAACAATTGTGAGAATGCTGAAATAGTAATATTATAACAGCCATTTTTCTGTTGTTACCCAACTATAAACATGATTCCTAAGTATGATGAGATGCTGACTTGAATGGACCTAAGTATCGAGATATCTAATGCATGTATGACATGTGCTCCTAAGCATGGTGGCTATTTCGCATATATGAAAGCAAACCTATAAGCATGGTTTATACCCGTATCTATACTAAACATGCATACGCCACTCATTTTACAATTAACTATTACAGAAGCCCAACAATAAGCCCAAATCCTCAGATCCAACAATGCCATATCCCATGACCTTTTATAACCCAGGTGTGCCAGAGTTCCTAAGGACCTATGAGGATCCCAAGAAGTGCTCACACCCAGGTACCCTAGCTTGGAATGAGTATGTGTAGTGTGGGAATGCTAGCCTTGTGTGCCAGAGTTCAATGGGTACTCAAATGGTCCCCACGGCAGTGCTCACACGAAGGGGGCTGAACATAGAACTAGGAGTAGTGATATGTGCTCATGGTTTTTAAAAGTTGAGTTGGAAATAGTTTTTTGAAATAAATGTTTTGAAATAAGCCTTTAAGAACAGCATGAGAGTTTTCTTTTATGAAAAACCAGTTCGAGGAGGAAAAGAAATAGGACAATCAACAACTGGAAAACATACACACTTTAGGAAACAAACACAGTCAGGGATAGGGGAACTAGGGACAAATGAGTCACATAGTGGAAACAGACTTGCACACAAGTAGACCTCAGAGTAGTATTACAGGGCCTAAGCAGTCATATCATAGTTCATCACAGAGTATTCATGCTAGGATCCCAAATAACATCAAATTTAGGGCTGTTAGGATTACATGGCGACTAAGTATCAGGAATGCATGCTTATAGTGTCAGGAATCATGGGTAAGGTAGAATCATAGCGAAACAGATGAGAAAAACAACAGACATGCTGAACTAAAGGGAAAGGGAGATCATATGGACATAGTAGATAGGTTAATTGTAAGGCAAGCAGCAATACAACACATAGAAGCCTAAGAGGAATGAAAGGAGTCGTAATACAAACAAAAACATATTGTTTTGGGTGCTATAAACATAAACTGAAAAAATACCAGTTTTGAATGAAAGATTGAATGCAGAGTGAAGAGCAGTAACGTGAAGAACAGTAGAGCATTAGAGTAATAGAACAGTAGAATCACTCTGTCTTCGATTTCAACCGACTGAGTTGCAAATAAACAAAAAGATAAGAAAGAGAGTGTATGTGTGTGTGTAGGAGAGAGCTTAGAACAGTATGTGTGTTCGTTCTTTTGTTGTTGAAATACTATACGTATATATAGTTTGAAACTATGTAGCAAATAAGGCAAGAATATAGTTGAGCAGTAAATTATGGAATTATCTACCAATTATAATCACATCAGCATAAGTAGCCCCTTTAATTAAGGAGTTACTTCAAACGGTAACATGCAAGTAATAAATAAAGAAGGAAATCATGCAAGATTGAATATAGTATACAAGGAAACAGTTTTGGTATCACACAAGTACAAAACATGTAATATAGGCCAGGTTAAATAAATTCTAATTAAGAAAAGTAATTAGGAGTCAGCTGGTAACATAGTCGACCATATAATAAGGCAAGAAAATATTTTAGTGGTTGAAATCAGTAAGGAAATCATCACAAAAGATTGGTGAAAGGTATCAATTACAGGAAATTAGGAATTCAAACAAGAGTAGCATTAGCTAAGGGAAATTAACAAATATTGTAAACACATAACAGGAAAAAGGAATCAACTTGGAAACCCTAATAGGCAAAGTAAGGTAAAAGAATCACATAAAATCAAGGATTCAAAGTAGAACATGTTAAGTGATTAAAGGAATCAACATAACAACCATAATATAAACAGGAACAACAAAGAACCAGAAACCCTGATGAATAGATTGGGATAAAATCACATAAACTCAGAATATTTGTGGGAAACAAGCACACAAGCAGATCAAGCGAGCAGATTATCAAAGAAAAATTCGGATACCTAGGGTATCACTGGACCGGTGCAAGGATGATAGATAACCAGGAGATGATGAAGGACCATGGTTTTCGGTGAGAGAATCAGCGGAGAAGGTGAACAGACCCTATCGGAGGAGAGAAACAAAGGGATGCTTCTAGAGAGAACTAGAGAGTAACCGAGAGAGATAGAGAGAGAATGGGTGTTAGCAAATGAGGGGTCGGAGGGGGTAGTGGTTGAGTTTAATTATTGTAACTTAGATCTGGACTGGTTATCTCATCTGATTAACGGCTCAGATCGGGCGTGGGGTTGGGCCGGGTAGGAACGGGTTTGGGGTGGGTAAGAGAATGTGTTTTGGGTCGGGTGGGGATTGGTTTAAGAATGGCTATAATTTAAATAAAAATGGGCTAAACGGTAAATACCCTATTAAATAAGATAGTTAACTAATTAAAATAGCTAATAATTGTAAGAAATGAAATTGGGACCAAATAAATTAATTCAAGGAGATTTACTAATATATAAAAATATAAATGATCATTTATTGATTTTAAAATGGTATAAATGTACATTTATGCTATAATTGCAAAAACTGCTGAAACTAACTAAATAATGTCCATATTGACTATTTTGTGAAATAATTAAATCCTAAGGGAATTAATTAGAATCTAAATAACATATTGAGTAAGAAAATAATTTGAAATTATTTATAACATCATTTATGAATTATTATGGGATATAAAGTATCAAATAAATAGGAAAATAATTTGATAAAAATACGAAAAATTATGGGAAAATACCAGTCACTGTAAAGAATGATTTTGAAAGTATATATGAAAGTTTGAAAATAATTTGACGGAAAATTGGGTATCAACAGCTGCCCCTCTTTACCCGGAAAGGATGAAAGAGTTGTCGGGTAAATATTTTATGGCCATTTTTGACCGAAGGGAGATAGTATGAAAGATTTAGGCCCTGGCTTCTCAGCTGCCTATATATCCCTGGTTGTACAGGATCATGTCGTATGTAGTTCATGAGTGAAGTCTTACAAGGACGGACGCACGGTGCAAGGTAAGGTGAACAAAATGGCTTACGGGGTAGTTAGGAGAACTGGAGCGGTCCGCTCTCGCCTGGCTGGCTATTCTTAGCCGGAATTCCTTCAAAGGAATAACAACAATAGATTGTGCGTAATTTAAACATGATGTAGATTCCCATTGTACTATGAATGTTGTCTTCGGACGGTTGAGGATGAAGTCCTTAGACCATGATGTCCTGGGCCATGAATCGCTTGATGCGGGATTCGCATGCTACGAAATAATGTTCTCGGGCCATGAGGATAGTGCCTCCGAAACATACCGCCTTTGAATAATGATATGCAAACTGTTAAAATGAGATCCGGGGGCCATGAAATGATGTTCTCGGGCCATGAATATGGTGCCTCTGAACGATGACGCCTTTGGATAGGTTGGCGATATTTGAGCCCATGAAGATGCAATAGCATGATACTGTCAAGACAGAGCTTAGTCTTGCGAATTAAAGGGGAATAGCTCAGCTTGAACGGAAGCGAGTGACAGAGACAGAGGTTTCTTTTTAAAAGTAAATAGGAGACAACGTTTAGTCTCGCAAGGCATAATGGTAGCCTTATGCAATTTGCGGATGCAGATGGAGACATCGATTACTCTTGGAAGGCGTAAAGGTAGCCTTATGCAAAATACGGATGTATATTGAGACAACGTTTATTCTCAGAAGACAGAAAGGAAGACTTATGCAATATGCCGATGCATATGGAGACAACGTTTAGTCTTGGAAGGAAGAAAGGTAGTCTATGCAATATGCGGATGCAGATGGAGACAGCGTTTAGTCTTGGAAGGCAGAAATGTAGCCTTATGCAATATGCGGATGCATATGGAGACATCGTTTAGTCTCGGAAGGAAAAAAGGTAGCCCTATGCAATATGCGGATGCAGATGGAGACAACGTTTAGTCTTGGAAGGCAGAAAGGTAGCCTTACGCAATACGCGAGGAAGGACCACAGAAATTCTTAGCTGGCTTTAATTGCGGTATGGCATTGTGATAATGAAGCATCGTTTGTGATGATAATAAATGTTGGTGTGTGCGATGAGTTTGAGGAACTATGTCTGTCCTTTGAGCGGATAATATGTTTTGGGGCTTCTGCAATTTGTGCCTGCATCCAAAGATAAATTGTGAGTTTTGTAAGGGGGAAGGTTAGTTCGCATTCCCGTTGGCTCTGCTTGGCTCGTTGGCTTGATCTGATGATAGTGTCCGTGTCATTGGGGGAGCGTTTGATAAACAAACTATTTTAATAAATATGCATGATTTTGTAAAAGTGTAATATACAATCTAGAATAATTTTTAGATGAACTGACGAAGTGGCATGGCTTGAGACATTGCAACCTCTTCTGCAGGGAATATTGAGGGTCCTCCTCAAAATCCTGCCCCAGTTTGCTGGGTGGATGCCTCTGACTACTGCTCGTGCCGTGACTTGCTGAACTTGCTTCAGAATTTTGAGGGTCCTCCTCAAAATTCTATCCCAGTTTCCAATTGCTGAGAAAAATATATTTTATTTAATTGTGGCTGAACCCATAGGGCTGCCTACGTATCCCCTATTAAAAGGGAATCATGTCAGGCGTAGTTCAAATTACAATATTGAGGAAGCATAAAGATCACACATAGTAGCACTTGGCTGCATCTGAATTGACTGGCTTGGGCCAGACTTCTCCGTCCATTAATGCGAGTACAAGTGCTCCTCTTGTTAGCACTCTATGAACCATGTACGGACCTTGCTATTTAGGAGAGAACTTACCCTTGGCTTCATCTTGATGCGGAAATATTTTCTTTAACACCAGCTGCCCCGGTGTCAAACGTCTCGGCTTCACTTTCTTGTTGAAGGCTCTAGCCATTCTGTTCCGATATATTTGACCATGACATACTGCATTTATTCTCTTCCCGTCTATGAGGGATAGTTGCTCATAACGGCTTCTTACCCACTCTGGATCGCTGAGCTCAACTTCTTGTATAATTCTTAGAGATGGGATCTCCACTTCGACAAGAATTACAGCCTCTGTACCATAAGCTAGCATATAGGGAGTTTCCTTTGTTGACGTGCGGACGGTGGTGCGATATCACAGTAAGGCCAATGATAAATTTTCATGCCATTGCTTGTGCCTTCCTATCATTTTTCTTAGTATCTTCTTCATGTTTTTGTTAGCGCCCTCTATGGCTCCATTCATCTGAGGTTTGTATGATGTGAAATTCTTGTGTTTGATCGTGAAAGTTTCACACATAGCTTTCATGAAGTCACTGTTGAGATTAGAACCATTGTCGGCGATGATTGACTATGGAACTCCGAACCGACAAATAATGCGGTCGTGGACAAAGTCGGCCACGACTTTCTTCGTAACTGCTTTGTAGGAGGCTGCTTCGACCCATTTAGTGCAGTAATCAATGGCGACCAAAATGAACTTGTGGCCGTGGGAAGCGGCCAACTCAATTGGTGTAACGTCCATACCCCAGGCGGCGAACGTGTTACACCCCATGTTTTTGTAGGTTAGAGTACATCGTAAGTCAATTTATGTAAGCTCATAAATAAGATTATATTTGATGGAATATAAAGTAATTTAATCAAGTTACATTGGAGGTTACAAATATTTAAGATCATGAATAACGAGTGCCAAGAGGGTTGGAAAGCTTAGAATCTAAACCAATTGAAGAAAATAAGTTTCGTCGAAAGTCGATGAGTTTGGAATGTTATAACATGTAATTTAGGGTGAGACTATGGTTCATTACATGATAATGATGTTATGCTATGAGTTAATTTTTATTGTATAATAGTTGTCTTCTACATTTGAAGTCAAGCAAGTTGTGGAACAAAAGTCTGCAAAGGTCTTCACAAGTTACACCCAAAATGGGCTTAAAATTAGGTCAAATGTACCTGAGATTTTCTCCCAATATACTTGGAATTATTGGATGATGTACCAACAAAATTTAAGATCTATGTCCAATGCACTAGACCAGAGACTGCGCAGACATCATAAGTGACAAGTAGGTGGATCACTAGAGCTTTAGAAATACATTTAGTGTGATATGTGAGGTCTTATTGGGACGTATAATATAACAAATTTAAGGTCCTGGAATTTATTTTCCATCGCTCTTAACCGTTTGTTCAGACGACATCAGGATAAAAAGATATAAGCGTCGGATGATGGACCAATCCTAGGGTGCCATGCTAGAACCTCTTTGACTTTTCCTAACTTGATATATATAAATCTTTTGCCGGATTTCTCTTAATTATTCAGCATAAAACGACCAGAGAACACCCATAAACATAAACTCAAGCTATCCTCTAGGGTTTCAAAGAAGATTATCATACCGGGCAAGAAATCGAGAAGCAATAACATCAAAACGATCCCTACGACGTAAGTGTCATTATACCGCCTCTCCTTTTTCTTTGTAGTTAGATTTTTGGAAGTTACTTCATAGTTAAGAAACATATAATATCTGTATTTTTAGTGTTTCAATATCAAGGAAGGTTGATAAATATGTTTCCTAATAGTTAGAACTCACGGGGCGGTGATCGGAAGTTGTGAGTTTGAGTTATTTGACTTGTAGCGGACTGTTTTGTGTTGTTGTTCGGCTGCGTGTTTTAATACTGTGTTGTGGAGTTTTGGAGGAGGAAGAGTGTGGAGAAACACCATATATATGTAGGGTTGTTAGCCGGTCGTTCGTTGTATCATTTCCGGGTCGTTTGACACGACTACGGTGGTCGTCTTTTCGGTGAAGTGATTAGGTTGTGTGTGGACTGTTTTGGGAGGCTTAATATGATTATTATTGATGTTGTTTGGGCTGTTTGGTGATTTTTTTGACTTGTGTGAAGTCATATAAATAGGGTGGTGCTGTCTGTTTCATCGTAAAATAGGTTGTGGTCGATACATAATAGTTATGACGCTTAAACGATAACGATAGTGTCGTTTCTCTTATTGTAGATTAAGGAGTTGTGACATTCGCGTATCTTGAGGTTGGGGCAGTATATACAAGGTATGTGAGGCTATCCCTTTCCTTCTTTTGCACGACTCCGATTGTACATAATTCAATGAACGAGCTTCCAAAGATATGCTACTCTTCGAAGCTAGCAGTACTTACATTGTTTCCCTTCTTATGGAACAATTGATGTTAAGGTTGATTCTCTTATTCCTATGTTATCAATGTTGTTGGTACTTCCTGATTCTTATAAGATTCTCGATGAAGAGTTAGCCCTAATGATGTGTACGGAGAATATCGACCTTACGTCGCTCCGAAATGTTCAGAACATGATTCCAATGAGTCCTGCATGCATTATCTATATGTATCTATCTTACTGTACCGATCCGCGCTATAGTAGGCCGGGTATGGAACCTATTGTGCAACCACTGATCAGTTCAGTTTACCGATTCCTCTTTGAGGCCGGGTATGATATGATAATGATGATGCCCAGAGAGGTGAATGTTCTATGATGATGATGACGCCTACAGAGGCGGATGTTTAAAAAGATTATGTCTATATATGTATCATGCATTTCATGTTGTTGTCTCTTACAAGCACTCAGATGCTACAGGTTGTATCTCCTACATCTCTATTTACATTACTGTTCTTATTTATGCTTTCCTGCCTTACGTACTTAGTACTTTATTCGTACTGACGTCCTTTTATTTGTGGACGTAGCATGTCGTGCTGCAGGTCCTGATAAACAAGTAGACAAAGCTCCCCCACCACAATAAGCTTTCGAGTTCAGAGGTTATAGGCAAGATCCCTTCTCCGGACTTGTCGTGGTCTTGGTATGCATTTCTGTTATAGATATTATGGGTATGTCGGGGACCTGTTCCGGCTATGTTGCATTACTTATGCTCCCTTAGAGGCTCGTAGACAGGTGTCGATTCATGTATAGTTTGGTATGCCTTGTTGGCTAATTTTTGTTGTATAATCTTTCATGGCAGCGTTGTAGCTCGTACCTTTCATGTAGTTTCTTAGAAATCTTGTCATCCCATGTGATTTATGTTCATGATCCATATCTACCATTTATATTGATCTCGTTATCCCTTAAAGATAATAAGAAGGTTAGATAAGATGTATGTTGGTGCTCGGCAAGTATGGGCCGGGTGCTAGTCATGATCCTCCAGTTTGGGTCGTGACAAACTTGGTATCAGAGCAGGTCTGTCCTAGGGGTTGTCTATGTGTCGTGTCTAGTAGATTCTTGTTTATGGGTGTGTTGTGCACCACACTTATAAGCAAGAGGCTACAGGGCATTTAGGATTGTTACTCTTTCTTCTTATTCTAGATCGTGTGGTAGAGCTCAATCGTAAGAACTCAATTTCCTCAATTCTATCTTATTTATAGTACAACGATGCATACATCTAGAAAGATGGATGGTAAGAGATTGCAATGTGGCTGTGGAAGAGTTGAGTGAGAGGAACTCAAATTTGCATCATGCTTATGATGAGTAAATGTGAGGGCTTCAACAGATCATGTGTGTACTAAGATGTGTTAGTTTCTTAATAAGGAGCTGTAAGGAAACATTATCTATCTACCCATATGGTAAAAATAAATAAGAGAATGAGAAGGTAGATACGAGTTTTAGCAAGTAAAAGAAGCAAAATAAAGAATGGTACGAGGTACCTAGTTAATGAAGATTATCAGTATTTATAATTCTGGCAGAGAAATATAAGAATTTCTAGTTACTTTCAACGGTAATAGAGATATCTACAATTGTCCATACCAATCTCAATTATGCCCTATGGGAGCTAAATAATTTAAGAGAAGAATAGGATATCAGGATCCAGCTGGGACTAGAGTAACCGAAAATTGTGGATAGATTGTTATCATTATTTAACATGGTAATAGTTCTCATTTAGAGATAGCCATATGGTCACTCTAGAATAGAACAGTAAGATATGAACACTAGAATATTCAGAAATTTCAGAAGATAGGCACTAAGATCCTAGAAGGGATAAATATTTGCCTTAGTATGACTCCAGCCACTAGTAAAGAAAACAATAAAAGAAGAAGAATGTTAGGCGTCCCGAAGAGCCAGTGATAAGAAGCAGGGGGGGATAAATGTGAAAGAACATCATGTTGAAGTCTCTACAATAGGGTGATAGACAGAGATATTAGCATGGTTATAAGAAGAGAGTAAATGAAGCATTATGAGTAAGAGGTGATAAATGAGTGATAGAGGTAAATCAGAATATGGTATAATGATAAAGTCTATAGTTATGTGAAGGGAAAAAAATGGGAGGAGACAGGCCTTGAGACAATTAAAAAGTGTAAGCCATAAGGCCATACCCTCATTTCGAGAAATAAGTTGGTGACTCACACATGATTACCATAAGGAAGAGTTAGACCCCCCAAGTAAAAGAAATTAGTATGAGATAGTAAACAAGAAAAAAAATCGAACATGAATTAGGGATCAAAGGAATTGGTAATAGGCGACATCGTTTCAAAGATAGTGTTTCGACAATAATAGAATGAGCAATAGAAGAATAACCATTAAAGGTTATTCACGAAGACGCTTCCCTAAAGCAAGCACTATGAGCAGAGTTAAGCTTAAGGGACTAAATGTGCCAGTTATACCACGTGTCACCCTTGTGCGTACGAAATTCAATTATACATGGTTTAGAAGGGTTACCGCAAGGCGAGTAATGTCGGTGAAGATGTAGAAACAAAATGCTAAAGATGAAGAGGTAAATATCGAATTTTAAAGGAAGAATGTGGTAAAAAGGTGAAAGGAATAAGATTGCATTTATTCATATCCTACATATATAATATAACTCCAAAACATTATGGAAGCATGATGTTGGGGAGAATCAATAAGGGTTTCGCACTCGATGATATTGATATAGAAGTGGGAATAAAACTTGATACATAAGGATCGCGTACAAGAGGTAAGTTAAGACAAAGGACATAACCCAAGAGGCGTTACATAAAATAAAGATATGAGAGTGGACCAATGGGTAGTCAGTAGTTGATTCAGGAAGAGCCTAGTTATGGATAAATAGGAGGATATAGGCTAATTAGTAGATCATGCAAGATAAACGTAGTGAAAACCAGAATAGGAAATTCAGTCTCTTAGATACAAAATCGTAATCCTCGAGAAATATTCAGACAGGAGTTGGGGTAGAAAAAGGTACAATATAAGTGTTACGAAAATAAAGGAGAGTGCCACATTGGAGACAACTGAAATTGCAATTCAGAAGAAACCCTACAAGCACAAGGGCATGGATGTAAGTAACTAAGGATAATGATAGGCGAGTAAGAACATCAGAAATACCGTGGCATATACAATGTAATAAGGTCTCAGCTTTATAAGAGTTAGAAGTTCTTCCCTAAGTACTACAACGAAAGACTAGATGAGGAAATAAGGAAGCAGGCTTCAAGATAAGCATAGTGACCTAAAGTAGAAATGGTCTTGTAACATCAGTCTCACTATAATGTTGCATGCAATCCATAATAAAGTGGAACCTATCGTAGCTAATGAACGGAAGAAAAAAAAAATCAATCAAAAGTTGATAATTGAGATCATATGAGTTACAGGGAACTCCCGTATTCATGGGCGCTAAGATAGCCCAAGTATCCATGCAGCATGTGGCAGAACGACCAGGAAAAGTAATTGTTTACATTTAAATACAACTGAGAAGGCGTGAAAGGAAATCTATGGTGCTAACATGATGAAAGTAAGGTTACGAGTAGTATATGTAGATGTGCGTAGGTCGCAAGCTAAAGTATGGTAGAGCAACAAAGTTTTAGCTAGTCAGGAGTAATGATAAGAAAAGGTGTGTGAGAAGGTGACGAGAATAGGTAATTCCTCGGGATTAAACCCATCACAACAAGAGAGCTGATGGTTTCCATACAGTGATAAAAAGCTCAGTATATCATGAGTGAACTCGAAGGATTTTAAAACTATGAGCATTGAAAAGAGATAGAATGCTGCCATGGTAGTAAAGTAAGGGTATAATTGTGATAAATGATAAGAGGATGATGTTTAGACCTTTGATTGAGTAATGATTTCGAGAACAAGTATTTGATGAACTGGACGTGATTAGTATACCTCCATAAGATGAATCACATTTGGATGCTATGAAATACAGTTATTGCATTATATTATCGTCCCTAAGTGGATCAGGAAAATCACTTCAGATGTTCCCCGATAAGACGTGAGCCCTAGTGACGATATATTACATAAGAGATTTTAAATTCTTAGTGGTAGATTATAGATCAATATGAAGGTGAATCAACAATGAATGGATGAAAGTTACAAAGTATGAGATGAGATTAAGCTATGATTATTAAAATGGACGGTAACAAGGAAGCATTAAATGGCTTAGATTTATACATATAGGATAAGCGGTGAGAGAAAAATCTGGAGTTGGGTGGCAAGTCTCCATAATAACAAACCGATGTAAGAGTTATGGTATTGTATGACCTACCTAGTAGTGGTAAAGCCACAAGCATAGATAACTAAGGCTATGAAACAAGATATAGCAATAGTCGTAAGTTCAAAAAAATACCAAACAAAGAACATTAGTACACCTATAAATGCCCAGAGGGACAGCTTGTCATAGTACAATATATATTCCCCAAGTGAATCATAAAGATAGGTTAAAAGCTAACAAGAAATAAAAAAGGAGATAAGAGTCCCATTGATGCACATTCAATGTTAAAATGGTGTAGGCTGCATGAAAGAAGGTAGAAACAGTTACGACATTGAAAGGAGTTCGACCACAAGTCGTGGTGTGAGAAACAGGCCTAAAGGGGGGAATGTTCTAGCCTTTGGATTTATTCACCGAACAACTCCCTAGATGGAAAAGACAATATTAAATTATTCGTAAGAGTTATTGCTTAAGACATGGAAAAGTGCATTAGTCAACATTCGAGGATGAATGTTCCAACAGGGGGGGGGGATAATGTTACACCCCATGTTTTCGTACGTAAGAGTACATCGTAAGTCAATTGATGTAAGCTCAGAAATAAGATTATATTTGATGGAATATAAAGTAAGTTAATCATGTTACATTGGAGGTTACAAATATTTAAGATCGTGAATAACGAGTACCAAGAGGGTTGGAAAGCTTAGAATCTAAACCAATTGAAGAAAATAAGTTTCGTCAAGTCGACGAGTTTGGAATGTTAGGGTGAGTCTAAGGTTCATTACATGATAAGGAGGTTATTCTATGAGTTAGTTTTTATCGTATGATAGTTGTGTTGTACATTTTGAAGTCAAGCAAGTTGTAGAACAAAAGTCGCCAAAGGTCATCACAAGTTACACTCATAATGTGCTTAAAATTAGGTCAAATGTACCTGAGATTTTCTCCCAATATAAAGGAATTATTCGATGATGTACCAACCAAATTTAAGATCTATGAGTCTAGTTTCCAATGCATTAGACCGTTCATCGATACGACGCAGCAATAGAGAGATATTTGTAGTTTCGCGAGACTACGCAGACATCCTAAGTGACAAGTAGGTGGATCACAAGAGCTTTTTGAGAAATACATTTCATGTGATATATGAGGTATTATTGGGACATATAATATAAAAAATTGAAGGACCTGGAATTTAGTTTCCAACACTCTTAACTTTTTGTTCATACGACATCATGATAAAAAGATATAAGTGTCGGAAGATGGACCAATCCTAGGGCGCCAAGCTAGCACCTCTTTGACTTTTCAAAGCTTGATATATATAAACCTTAGGTCGGCTTTCTCTTAATTATTCAGCATAAAACGACCAGAGAGCACCCATAAACATAACCTGAAGTTATCTTCTAGGGTTTCAAAGAAGATTATCATTCCGGGCAAGAAATCGAGAAGCAATAACATCAAAACGATCCCTACGACGTAAGTGTCATTATACCGCCTCTCCCTTTTCTTTGTAGTTAGATTTATGGAAGGTAATTCATATATAAGAAACGTCTAATATCTGTATTTGAATTTTTAGAACTCACGAGATGGTGATCGGAAGCCGTGAGTTCGAGTTATTTGACTTGTAGCAGACTGTTTTGTGTTGTTGTTGGGCTGCGTGTTTTACTACTGTTTTGTGGAGATTTGGATGAGGAAGAGTGTGGATAAAAACCATATAGATGTAGGGTTGTTAGATTTTCATTCGTTGTAACATTTTCGGGTTTTGTGTGAAGTGACTAGGTTGTGTGTGGACTGTTTTGGGAGGCTTAATATGATTATTATAGATGTTGTTTGGGATGTTTGGTGATTTTTTTGACTTGTGTGAGGTCATATAAATAGGTGAGGTGCTGTCTGTTTCATCGTAAAATAGGTTGTGGTCGATACATTATAGTTATGACGCTTAAACGATAACGATAGTGTCATTTCTCTTATTTTAGTTAAGGAGTTGTGACATTTGCGTAGCTTGAGGTTGGGGCAGTATATACTAGGTATGTGAGGCTATGCCTTCCCTTATTTTGCATGACTCCGATTGTACATAATGCAATGAACGAGCTTTCAAAGATACTCTACTCTTCGAAGCTTGCAGTACATACATTGTTTCCCTTCTTATGGAACAATTGATGTTAAGGCTGCTTCTCTTATTCTTATGTTATCAATGTTGTTGGTACTTCCTGATTCTTATAAGATTATCGATGGAGAGTTAGCCCTAATGATGTGTACGGATAATATCGACCTTACGTCACTAAAAAATGTTCAGAACATGATTCTAGTGAATCCTGCATGCATTATATATATGTATCAATTTTACTCTACCGAGCCGCGATATAGTCGACCGGGTATGGAACCTATTGTGCAACCACTGATCAGTTGGATTTACCGAGTTATCTTTGAGGCCGGGTATGATATGATGAGGATGATGCCCATAGAGGAGAATTCTCGATGATGATGATGATGCCAACAGAGGCGGATGTTTAAAAAGATTACGTGTATATATGTATCATGCATTTCATGTTAATGTCTCTTAGAAGCACTCAGATGCTACAGGTTGTATCTCCTACATCTCTCTTTACATTATTGTTCTTATTTATGCTTTCCTGCCTTACGTACTCAGTACTTTATTCGTACTGACGTCCTTTTATTTATGGACGCTGCATGTCGTGCTGCAGGTCCTGATAGACAAGTAGACAAAGCTCCCCCACCACAATAGGCTTTCCAGTTTAGCGGTTATAGGCGAGATCCCTTCTCCGGACTTGCCGTGGTCTTGGTATGCATTTTTGTTATAGATATTATGGGTATGTCGAGGCCTTATTCCGGCTATGTTGCATTACTTATGCTCTTTTAGAGGCTCATAGACATGTGTCGATTCATGTGTAGTTTGGTATGCCTTGTTGGCTAATTTTTGTTGTATACTCTTTCATGGCACCGTTGTAGCTCGTACCTTTTATGTAGTTTCTTAGAAATCTTGTCATCCCATGTGATGTATGTTCATGATCCATATGTACAATTTATATTGATATCGTTATCCCTTAAAGATAATAAGAAGGTTAGTTAAAATGTACGTTGGTGCTCGGCAAGAATGGCCCGGGTGCTAGTCATGATCCTCCATTTTGGGTCGTGACAGAACAACCATGGTGAGCTTGTTGCATTGAGCTCACTTTGAGGCACCTTTATCATATCCCCATGTATCCGGCAGCGGTGGCACTTCCGAACATACTGGATGCACTCCGTTTCCATAGTCATCCAAAAGTAACCTCCTCGGAGTATTTTCTTTGCTAAAACAAAACCGTTCATATGTGGGCCACAGGTCGCTGCACGAATTTCTTCCAACAACTTTGATGCTTCCTTTACGTCGACACACCTTAATAACCCCAAAATAGGAGTCCTTCTATACAGGATTCCTCCGTTGTGGAAAAAATTGTTGGACAATCTCAGAAGTGTGCGTTTCTGAGTGGAATTTGCAATCTCGGGTATTCTCTTTTTGTCAAGTACCTATCGATGTCATGAACCCAAGGATTTCCGTTAGCTTCCTCTTCGATATGGGCACAGTAAGCTAACTGATTATGGATTTTTATAGGAATAGGGTCGATGAAATTCTTGTCTGGAAGCTAGATCATTGAGGACAAAGTAGCTAATGCATCAGCGAACTTATTTTGGATTCTGGGGACGTGCCGGAACTCCATATTTGTGAACCTCTTTCTTAATTCCTGTACGTGGTGTAAATACGACAGTATCTTGGCATTCTTTGTTGCATATTCTCCTTGTACCTGATGTACCAATAAGTCTAAATCACAAATCACTAACAGCTCCTGGACGTTCATGTCAATGGCCATGTTGAGCCCCAAGATGCATGCTTCGTATTCGGCCATATTGTTGGTGCAAAGAAACCTGAGTTTGGCGGATATCGGATAATGCTTACCGTTCTCTGATACTAGTACTGCTCCAATACCGACTCATTTGAAGTTTTGCTGCTCCATCAAATAACATCCTCCAACCATCATAGGATTCTGCAATATCTTCTCCTATGAATGATACCTCCTCATCAGGAAAATATGTTTTCACGGGTTCGTATCCTCCGTCTACGGGATTCTCACCAAGATACTCAGCCACAACTTGTCCTTTAACTGCTTTCTGAGTCATGTAAACAATGTCGAATTCACTTGGCAGGATTTTCCACTTGGCTAACTTGCTAGTGGTCATGGGCTTCTGAAAGATATACTTCAACGGATCCATCCTTGATATGAGATATGTTGTGTAGGCACAGAAGTAGTGCCTCAGCTTTTGGGCAACCTAAGTTAGAGCACAACAGGTACGCTCTAAAAGAGAATACCGGGCCTTATATGGAGTGAAGTTCTTGTTGAGGTAATAAATAGCTTGTTCCTTACTTCCTATTTCATCATGTTGCCCCAGAACGTAGCCGAAAGCTCCATCTAATACTGCAAGGTAGAGTAACAGAGGTTTACCTGGCTCAGGTGGTACCAAGACTAGCGGTGTTGAAAAATATTCCTTGATTATGTCAAAAGCCTTTTGACAATCATCAGTCCGTTTGGTCGCACCGTCCTTCTTCAACATCTTAAAGATCGTCTCACAAATGACCGTAGACTGTGCTATAAACCGGCTAATGCAATTAAGCCTCCCCAAGAAACTCATCACATCTTTCTTGTTCCTTTGTAGTGGTAACTCTTGAATGGCTTTAACCTTGGACGGATCCTATTCTATTCCTCAGCGGCTTACAATAAATCCTAGCAACTTCCCAGCAGGAACCCCGAATGCACACTTCGCGAGGCTCAGTTTCAGATTGTATTTTCGCAACCTATTGAACAACTTCCCCAAATTATCCATGTGATCAGCAACTTTCTTTAATTTGATAATGACATCATCTACCTACACCTCGATCTCTTTGTGAATCATGTCATGGAATATGGTGGTCATGGCCCTCATGTAGGTGGCCCCTGTGTTCTTTAGGCCGAACAGCATCATCTTGTAATAATACACCCTCGATAGAGTAATGAGCGCATTCTTCTCAGCATCTTCCTCATCCGTCCAAATCTGGTGATAACCAGCGAAACAATCCATAAAGGACTACAATTCATGCTTGGCATAGTTGTCAATCAGAATGTGTATATTTGGCAAGGGGAAGTCGTCTTTTGGACTGGCCCGGTTGAGATCACGTTAGTCGACGCAGACTCTAACCTTCCCGTCTTTCTTTGGCATAGGTAAAATGTTAGCTAACCATGTCAGATACTCCACTACCCGGAGAACTTTGGCGTTGATCTGCTTGGTAACCTCTTCTTTGATTTCAAACTCATGTCGGGTTTGAAATTTTTGAGCTTTTTCTTCACTGGTGGACACGTTGGGTTGGTTGGCAGTTTGTGAGCCACAATAGACGTACTTAGACCAGTCATTTCATCGTACGACCATGCAAATACGTCCTCGTACTCTCTTAGAAATTCTGTGTATTCTTTCTTTTCTGATGTTGACAAATGAATGCTGATACGAGTTTCCTTGATGTTTTCTGAATCTCCCAGGTTGATACCTTCGGTCTCATCTAGGTTGGACTTAGGTATGTTCTCAAAGTTCACAACTTCTTTGACGATCTCGTCAGTATGTCGCCTCCATCTGAATCAATGTCAGTTTGCTGCGTTGTCTCGTTGCATGTCACAGTCATCGGTTCATCAAGACAAGTAATAGTAATGATGTTTAAATAAAGTAATGAGAGAAAACAATAGCAATAAATATCAAATTCGTAATGGAAATTTAGAAGATGATTTGATAAATTGAATAACTGTTTTGAACATTGAAGATCTTTATTGCAGAAGTTAAAAAAATGTAGGAAAGGAAAAATCATTTAGTAAATAAAATAGTAAATAATGCTTGTTTTAGACTTGCTACCCCGAGGCTCGTCGGGCTTTTGTTGTCTTGATAGACCAGTTCATGAGATATGTCCCCTTGAGTACAGTCTTTATGGAAGGGCCTTTCTCCCCCTCCCCTTTGAGGACAACACAAAAATCCATATCATCATTCTGTAGAAACAAGCTCCTCATTGCTGCAAGTACTTCTTCTTCATCTGAATCGTAGATAGAGTCAGCTAGCTTGAAAGTCTACTCAAGATGAGGTATCGGCTGCTCCAAAGGGTAATGGGGACTGCGCCAAGGTGGCGACTAGTCCTTGAATTCCTGCGACGTGTATTCATACCCCAGACCAAAGGTGGTGCCATGTTCCTTGAGCCTTATGGGATTCGTGATCCCTTGGAGGTTTTTACCGAGACCTTTGCCTGGCTCATATCCTCTCCAGTTCAAGATTCTCTCGATCTTGTTATCCAACCATTTATCCTCGTCGATGGCATTGACCCGTTCAATATGGTGGTAAGTTCCTCGCCTATCATCATTTTCCCGTCAATCGACAGAATAGTTTGACGACTATAAATGGGGATGCTACCGTGACCATGAATAATCACCTCTTGGTGGTTCCACTCGAATTTTAGCGCCTGATGTAGTGTTGAAGCTACGGCCCCAGCATCATGAATCTTGGGTCGTCCCATCAACATGTTGTAGGATGCGGGAAGATCTATCACATGGAAATCCACTTCTAACCAAGTTGGTACCATCTGTAGACATAGACTAATCTCCCCCATGGTGGACCTTTGAGAACCGTCAAAACCTTTCACATTGATCACCCCATCCTTTATCTCATGTAGCCCTTTACCCAATTTCTTGAGTGTTATCAACAGACAAATGTTAAGACTGGAACCTCAATCGATCAAGATTCTTGTGATGAAATGATTCTCGCACTGCACAGTGATGTGCAGTGCTTTGTTGTGCCCCAATCCTTCAGGCGGTAGCTCATCCTCATGAAAAGTGATTTTATGACTCTCCAGTACCTGGCCTACCATATTGGCCATTTCCCCACTAGTGATGTTGTTCGGCACATATGCTTCCCTCAACACTTTCAACAAACCATTTCTGTGTGTTTCAGAATTCTGCAGCAGAGAGAGGATGGATGTTTGTGCCGGTGTCTTATTCAGCTGGTCGATGATTGAATACTGCTTAGCCTATATCTTTCTCCAAAGGTCATCGGGACCTATTTCGATAAGGGGAGGCCGGTTGGCGGCCTGCTTGCTTGACTCGGCCAGATGCTCAAGGGTGTAGACCCTACCAGTTCTCGTCATACCCTGTGATGCGACAGCTTCCTCATACCTGACCTTGCTTTTCCTTCTAGCCTAGGCTGTGAAGTCCCAAGGAATAGCGTTTGAATAGAAGGGTGGCGTGGTTGACATTACCACTGCAATTGGTGCAGCCATCTTTACTTCAAACGGAATGTGTGTTCGGGGTGGCAAGACTGCGACCTCGAATGATGCTGGTGTATTTGCTGGAGATACAAACTCAACTTCAATTGGCACTGGTGACTTTTCTGGTGGTGCTGCCTCAAACTCAAATGGTATAGACATATTCATCTTAGCGGCTTCAGATGGCTGAATCTGGACTATGAACGGTTTGAGAGTGACTGCGGTTTTCTTTGGGTCATCGCCTTCTGCGATCAACCCGATTGACCCCTCACGATCCGAATCATCTTCTATTTCAATCATATGGATAACTCTACCCTTATGGTCCGTCAGAGGATTGTCGTGAACGTTTGGGGCGGGGTCTTTTTCCACAATAATCTTGTTGTCTATGAGATACTGCATTTTGTCCTTCAAGGAACGGCATTATTCGATCATGTGTCCTTTCATGCCGGAATGGTATGCACATGATTTATTTGGGTTAACCCAATGAGAAGGATTCTCAGGGGTGGTAGCGGGAATAGGTGTAACATAACTAGCAGCTTTGAGTTTTTCATATAGCTTGTCAATGGGCTCGGCTATGGCGGTGTATTGCTTTGGAGGGCGGCGATCAAAATTGGGACGAGGTCTAGGGAAGTTTTGGCGTGCAGGAGGGGATTAGTAATGAGATGGCTGAGAATTATAAGTGTGGTAGACAGAAGCGGGTTGTGGATATTTGGGTGAAACAAGTTGATATGTGGGTGGTGGAGCTTGGTAGGAAAGTGGTGGAGTTTGATAATTTGGTGGGAGTGCTTGGTAGTTTGGTGAGGGTGCTTGGTAATTAGGTGAAGGATGATATGTGATTGGAGGTGTTGAATAGGTTTGGTACTTGAGTGGGGACTTGATTCTTTGTGCAACCATTACGGCTCCCACGTCTCTCTTCTTATACACACGACTGGACTGTAGAGCCTTGTTAGTGTCTTGCAAGGCTTCAAAATTTTAAATCATACCGCTCTTAATACCTTCTTCAATCCGTTCAAGCAATTTGATGATGTCAGAGAACTTGTGTCCTTCAACCATCATTAATTGTTCATAATACTGCGGGTCCTAAGCTCGGACAAAGAACTTGTTCATCTGTTCTTCTTCTAGAGCAGGTCGACTTTAGCAGCTTCGGACCTCCAGCGAGTAGCATACACGTGAAAGGTTTCTGTAGGCTTCTTTTTTAAATGCTGAATGTAGAAGACGTCCGGTGCATTCTCTGTGTTGAATCTAAACCTGTCCATGAAATCAGACTCCATGCTTACCCAATTTGCTCATTTCTTAGGGTCTTGCCTGATGTACCAAGACAGTGCATCTCCCTTCAAACTCCTCATGAACATCTTCATGGAGATTCTTTCATCCTTTCCCACGCCGACCAATTTGTCGCAATAAGTCCTCAGATGGACTCTTGCATCACCAGTACCGTCAAACATTTTGAACTTTGGAGGTTTGTACCCCTCGGGCAGTTCGACATCAGGTTGGATACAAAGGTCTTCATAATTCAACCCTTCAATCCCATTGTTCCCTTCAACACCCTGAACTCGGCTGGTCAGTTTCTTAAGCTCTTCGGCTAGGTTCCTAATAAGTAAATCCTTTTCGTCAGACTCGGATGCCTATGGGATAGGCGGAGTGGAATGGGTCATGGTTTCCACATAGATATGATTGTTATAGGTGTGGGAATGGTGTTTTGCGGGGTTTTGAGGTTCTGGGATGAGTAGTGGGGTGTTATTTGAGGTGTGGCAAGCATTGTACTGTGTCGTGAGAGTTTGGTTCTTTGGGGGAGTGGTGTCATGGTGAGGTGCGGGATGACTTTGCTGTGTTGGGAAGGAAAAGCCGTTTTAAAAAAGGGTTATGAAACCCTAGTTTGAAGATGAAGACTGTTCAATGTAGAAAAGCTTTTTATTTCAAAGAAAACGTGTAGAAAAGCTTAGTAATATCGTAGATCTAAGGCAGATCTAGAATAAATTAAAAAGAGATAGGATTTAGGGTTTCGTGGAACCCAGAGAAGTAGGAAAAACCTCAAAGACGTTGCCGGCTTAAGCCGGAATGGTTATAGCTCTTACTCAGACGGCTGGGGGAGGACGAAAAGTGGCATGAGGGGTCCTGAGAGGTGAGTGAACCGCTCCAGGTTCGCCTGAGGGCCCTAAGGTATCACTGGACTAGTGCAAGGTGGATAGATAACCAGGAGATGATGAAGGAACATGGTTTCCGGTGAGAGAATCAGCCGGAGAAGGTGAAGAGACCCTATCAGAGGAGAGAAACAAAGGGATGGTTCTAGAGAGAACTAGAGAGTAACCGAGAGGGATATAGATAGAATGGGTGTTAGCAAATGAGGGGTCGGAGGGGGTAGTGGTTGAGTTTAATTATGGTAACTTAGGTCTGGACCGTTGAACTCATATGATCAACAGTTCAGATCGAGCGTGGGGTTGGGCCGGGTAGGAATGGGTTTCGGTTGGGTTAGAGAATGGGTTTTGGGACAGGTGGGGGTTGGTTTAAGATTGTCTATAATTTAAATAAAAAATGGGCTAAACGTTAAATACCCTATTAACTAAGATAGTTAATTAATTAAAATAGATAATAATTGTAAGAAATGAAATTGAGACCAAATAAATGAAGTTAAGGTGATTGACTAATATATAAAAATATAAATGATCATTTATTTATTTAAAAATGGTATAAATGTACATTTGTGCTATAATCGCAAAAACTGCTGAAATTAACTAAATAATGCCAATATTGGCTCATTTGTGAAATAATTAAATCCTAAGGGAATTAAATAGAATATAAAGAACATAGTGAGTATGAAAATGATTTGAAATTATTTATAACATAATTTATGAATAATTATGGGATATAAAGTATTAAATAAACAGGAAAAAAATTGATAAAAATACGAAAAATTGTGGGAAAACACCAGTCACTGTAAATAATGATTTTGAAAGTATATATGATAGTTTGAATATAATTTGAGGGAAAAATGGGTATCAGCACTAGGATGTCTTGGAGCCGTGTCTAGTAGAGCCCTTCTTATCGGTGTGTTGTCGACCACATCTATAATTAGAGAGCTACATGGACATTTAGGAAAGTACCCTTTTACTGCGATTGTATATCGTGCGATGTGGTGGAAGGTGAGGTTGTATATCCCTAACTTGTGCATTGTTCTGATTTTCAGTAAATGGAACCCAAGAAGAAAGCTCGACTCGGCCTAGAGTCCAATGCCACCCCAGGATTGGCCGTGAATTATTTATCTGATGGTACGGGTGAGAATGATTCCCCGACCCTGAATCGGCTTGAATCTTCCATCCCAGTCCGGGATATTCCTATTCTTGCTCCAGCGGAGGGTGCTACAGTCCCTCCCGGTGATGTTCCTGATCCTTCTTCAGTCCCAACTTCCGGTCCCGGTATTTTTGATGGGGACCTCAGGTGATCTATTCAGATGTTAACCCATTTAGTGGTCTCCCAGGCTCAAAGATTGCATACTGCCCCTGCATCCTCTAGCGAAAAAGGTATTCTTCGGGTTCCAGGGTACACTAGTTTCTGCGGGAGTTGATCGATGAGATGCACAAGACCCTCCAAGTTATACGGGCTACTAAGACAGAAGGGGTTGAGTTGGCTTCCTATCGTCTGATAGGAGCGGCATATTCGTGGTTTGAAATGTGGGAGTGTTCCCGTGGAGAGGGGAGCCGTCCGGCAAATTTGGATGAGTTTGTTGATGCCTTCATGGATCATTTCTTGCCTGCCGAGACTATGACGGCCCATCCAGTGGAGTTCGAGGTCCTGAAGCAGGTAAACATGAGTGTGTGGGAGTACCGTACCTTGGTTTAACATTCCGTACCTTGGTTTAACATTTAATTTCAAAGAATACCTTGTGTGAGTACCACATCTTGGTGAATATAATTAATAAAAATACAATAATTAATTAAGCGGTAATAAATAAGCCAATCAAAAAAAATAAAAGAATCGCTAAAAATTGATTTAAGCCTTACATTAGTCAATAAAGAGACCGTGCTAGAACCACAGGACTCGAAGGGTGCCTTACACCTTCCCTTCGGTCAACGGAATTCCTTACTCAATCTTTAGTTTTCGTAGACCATGAATTAGGAGTCAAATCTTCCTTTTGATAAGGGATTCAATAAAAGGTGACTTGGAACACCAAAACTCAATTCCAAGTGGCGACTCTAAATAATAAATAATCCCTTTTTCAAAACGTCACTTCGATTGGAAAAAGTCTTCTAACTCAACCTCGATATAGGGTTGCTGCGAAAAAAAGAGGTGTGACAGCTCTGGCGACTTCGGTGGTGACAATTAATAAGAATTCGAGCTTTGTATATTGACTCTTGTTTTGCTTTTATCATGTTTTGAAGATTATTGTGTTTGGAAGCCTAATGTGCTATTTGTTGCTTATTTACCACTTTAATATTTATTTGAACTTGATATAAACTGTATGCTCTCTCGCACCCCTCTGAGTCTTCTTATAGGTAGCTATGTTGGGTTTGCCTACCAGCATCACAAAAATTTCTATCTTAAGATAAACCCAGTTAGCCTATCAGCTTCTAGTGAAGGATTTACTCACACACGATTAGGCGGGAGAGCCGTTAGCTAGCCAGTGTTGTTCTACTACTGGTGATGCTTGACGCTCCTCGGCTCGGGTTGTCAGCCTGGGTAAGCCAGGTATAGATACCATCTCCTTTAAGATTTGAAAACCTAGAAGAACAAGCCACAAGTAATGAATATCCCTAGTAGGCTACGTTTTATTTGCATCATGTGCATTGGACATAGCAAGACTCAGCACAGAGGTCGGGTCCGTCTAGGGACAGGTACCTATTTTTCGGACCAACATGTTCATATTTATGTTCTATATGTAACATTATTTGGTAGGCTTCATTCAAATTTTGACCGGCTTTAGGATAGACCGATTAAACAGATGAGAGAGAAAGAGAAAATTTCCTCCAAGTTTTCATAAAATATATTTTTTTTTAAAGTAAATTTTTGAAGAGTTCTAGTATGTAAAAGCACAATTTTCAAAAAAAAATTTTAAATTTATTTTAGCTGAACTACGCGGGTTTGATTCTTATCGGATGTGAGATACGTAGGCAACCATCATCAGGTTGAACCCCATTTTTTTTTTAAATAAAAATAAAAATAAAATAAAATAAAAAAGCAAAAAAATAGGTGTATATGGACTATTATATTTCTCTTACTGTAAAAAAATTAAAAAAATAATAATATAGTTACTTTGTCAGTTTTTTTATCATTCGACAAGTTTTGCCCATATATTCGGTCCTTTTGTCGAAATAGCCTCAAAACCTTCCTCGAAAATGTAAAATGATCGTTTTAACAAAAGACTCCAGTTTTTATGTTCACTTTTACAAATGAATAGTCATTTTGAGTATTCTTTTAATTATTTTTGCTAATTTAACCAATATTGTTTTGTAGTCCCATAGTTTGGTTTTGTTTTTATTTTTATAGAGTCAAAACCCGAGAAATCGGATTTTTTGTGTCACTAATATATCTGATTAAAATCTAACCCCGTGTCTGGATAAATAGGTATACCATGAGTGGAGAAAGAGGTAAGTCCGAAAAGAGGCCTAGGTCGGAAGGAATACCGGATTTTTTTATTGTTGATCAGACACCACAATTGTTGTGGGATTGGTGGAGAGAGTTTAAGGAATATGAGCGAAACCAGATAAAGAAGTACTTGGGACATTTGGTTCACATGATGACGATCAAGCCTAGGAGGGATGTGATCGAAGCTTTGATTCCGCACTGGGATCCTGATAAAAATGTGTTCCATTTTACTGACTGTGAAATGACTCTGACCTTGGAGGAAATCGCCCATTTCCAGGGGTGGGGCCGCAATCTTCGCCGGCAAAGGCCCATTGTACCAAAAAATGCGAATGAGGGTAAACTTTTGAAGCTCCTGAACATAAATTACGAAGAGTATGAAGGTTTAGGAGGTAAGTGGGTTAACTTGGGACTTCTGTTTCATTTGTACGGCCTAGAATGCAATTTTGAAAGGCATGTGGGAAAATTAAAATCGAAGGAAGACAAGGAAACATGGAATATACACTGGAGGTTTGCATTTATGGTTGCTTTTTTGGGGCATGTAGTTTTTCCGGAAAGGGTAGGACGCATTGACATCCGCTTGGCAGGTGTGGTTGAGGCTCTGACCTCAAAAGGGAATGATTATACTTTGGTCCCTATGATGCTTTCTTCTGTTTTTCGTGCCTTGAGTAGATGTAAATTGGGCGCACGAAACTTTGATGGCTGCAACATTTTGTTGCAGGTATGGTTTTTGGAGCATTTTTATCGTCAACCTACTATCACTAATTTTAGTGAGCTCTGGCCCGATCGCACTTATGATCACCAGAAAAATATTGACAAATGTGACTTACCAGAAGGGACTGATGCCTGGAAAAGTTGCTTCTTACTTTGTCAGCCAAACGAATCACTTGAAACTACGATTGGTTTTCCTCTAAAGAGGTCATTTGTGAGTTTGCATATCATTCTTATTTTGTACTGATAGGATTGGATGGTGTTCAGCCTTCTGATCCACTTCGAGTGATGCGCCAGTTTGCACGACTACAAGAGGTGCCGCCACTACGGGATATAAGCAAGTTCTATTATGATTTTGGTAAAGATCAACCTCATGACGAAGAAGAAGTTATGAAAATCTGGTGTGCAAGTAAAGTCTCAGATTTGAATGAGATGGTAGAAGATCGAGATCGTGGAGAGGTGATCCCTGAGTATATTACTTGGTTTCATGATCCTTCATTGTTTAGAGATAGGCCCGAGGGGTCGAACAGGAGGAGAAATGATCAAAGAACTATAGAAAAGTTGAAAGAGGAATTGGAGCACGCTCAGATGACCATAACCAAACAACAAGCCCATCAACAAGCCGGAGTCACTCAGATCCGTTTAAGTATTGAGAAAGATTATCAATATGCCTTACAGATCATGGATAAGGATTTAAAGCATGCTAAGAATGAGGCAGCCCGCTTAGAAGAAGAACTGGAAAACACGATTGGTTTAGTCAGAAGAGTGGATACGAACAAAAATAAGTTGCAAGAAGACTTAAGTATCATCGAAGAGGATGCGCACCAACAACAACTAGAGTTTGATAACCAGAAAGAGCAGTTTGAAAGAGAAAGGGCACACTGGATACGCTCAAAGGGTCAGCTTTATGCACAATTGGAAGAAATAAAAAGGCAGAAGAGGGGCAATCAGCATGCAGATTTTGAGGCAGAGCGGCGTCACTGGATGATTTAAAGAGGTGTGTTAAACCGTCGCATTGAAGAATATGAGGGACGTGAGGCTTGGATGAGGCACGCCCTCAACACTAACCAAATGTGGTTGCAGAATTGTCACCTGAATATGGGGCAAGCCAAGGAGCAGGTACATCAATTGGCAGAGAAAGTAGCATATGTTCGTGATGATCAGCGCCATCTAAGCAATGAGGAAGTTGGTAAACAGGTACGTGCCATCATCCCACAGTTGTCAGCGGTGTTTCAAAATTTGTACGAGACTTTGGGGGGAGAGTGGAGGCCAAGAGATGCAGATCATTGATGATATCAGTTTAAGCAAGAAGACCATTGAAGATTGAATTTTTAGTGGAGTCCATTAGTTCTTAGTTTCATATTTATTTGTCGCATTTTTTATTTTATATTTGGAGTCTTTTATTTTTATCAAAGTCTGTTTTATTCTAGTCATGTTTTTAGAGTCAGTTTGTATATATTTTCTTGTCTCTCATTATTAAAAAAAAGAAGTCTGGCTGAAAAATATTTTAGCTTCTTTTATTTTTACAAAAATAATAATAATAATAAAAATAAAATAAAAAAATAAAAATTATTTCCATCTCGAACTACGTAATGGTATGATTCATGCAGCGTCATGATACGTAGGCAATCCCCATCGGATGCGATCATAACCATAACTAATCTAAAAAAAAGGGAGAGAGAAAGAAAAGAGAACGCTAAATTCAAGATGAAAATAAACCAATAAACCGATAAGCCGGGATGAAGCATGAAGCCTGTCAAACTCATTCTAGAAATGAAAATGGTATATGACATATAATGTGTGATTAATGTATGTAAAATTCCTAAGTCTAACACGTTTGTTCTTTTTCATCTAAGAAGATACAGTTAAACAGAGGTGGTTGGTTTGTGCTTTAAACTGGCAACTCACCCTTACAACACGAGATCAAAAGGGAAAAGTAGCATGGCAAACAACAGTGGGAACGAGTTAGATAATGATGATGTCCATAAACAATTGGTCGAACAATGTTCGGGATTGATTGAAGAAGTAAGAGTGTTGAAGCAACAATTGGCAGAGATGTACCAAGCTTGAGTGAATGGACAGGCACCGCCTCCACTGCCCATAGGGACTGTGGATAATGTTTCAGTTGCAAATCAAGTGCCGGTCCCCCTAAAAAGTAACCCATTGTACCAACCTGGATTCAGTCCAAGCATTAACCTTCCCACTATCCCCAGTACTTCCATTCCACGTCCTCCAACCGCACCCCTCTGAAATGACCCACATAGGGTACCCATTGCCCCTACTTTCACTGTTCCTCAACCAGCTCTTGCTCAAAAGTCCAACACTGATCCGCAACTGAATGCTCGTGATGCTCAACATTACTCTCCAGAACTGACTTTCAAGGTTCAAGATTCATACAAGCATATCCCTCAGAACATGTTCCTAGTTGAGATCGAAAAGCCTGACAAGAATACGGAACAAGAGGAAATGATTAGAAAAATGAAGAGCTTGGAACAAACCATGAGAAACATACAGGGTTTGGGTGGCCACAAGAGTGTGTCATTTAACGATCTATGCATGTTCCCTCCTCTCCATTTGCCATCCGGTTTCATGACCCCCAAGTTTGACAAGTATGACGGGCATGGTGATCCCATAGCCCATTTGAAGAGGTATTGTAACCAATTAAGGGGAGTAGGAGGCAAAGAAGAATTACATTGGCTTATTTCAGGGAAAGTTTGACTGGAATTGCTTCAAATTGGTTAATAAATCAAGACATCTCTCACTGGCATGTGTGGAATGACATGGCTCAAGATTTTGTCCAACAGTTTCAGTACAATATTGATATAGTGCTAGACCGTTCCTCTCTCGTCAACATAAAGAAGAAACCAATAGAAAGCTTCAGAGAATATGCAATAAAGTGGAGAGAGCAGGCTGCTAGGGTCAAACCACCAATGAAAGAGGCAGAAATGATTGACTATTTTCTCCAAGCTCAGGATCCTGATTACCTCCATTACATGTTGGCTGCCATTGGTAAACCTTTCGCTGAGGCGATTAAGATTGGTGAAATAGTTGAGAATGGCATGAAATCGGGCAAAATTGTGAGTCAGGCAGCCCTTAAGGCGACCACGCAAGCAATTCAAAGCGGGTCAGGCAGTTTCGGAAACCGGAAAAAGAAAGAGGAAGGATCCATGATGGCATATGGGTTCAGAGGAGTTCAAAGAGATGTAATTCCTTCTTATGTGCAGTTCCAGCAAGGACAATCCAATTCTACTCAACACTACTATCCAGCTCAGGGTCTCGGATACTCAGTTCCTTCACAACAATAAACAGTGTTTAATGCTCAGGCTTTTGCTAGGCCTCCCAATCACCAGCAATGGCGGGCACCGATCCCACAAGGCTCCCGTCGACTTCGCCTGAATTTTCAGGCATCATATAATCCTCGTCCCCGACAAGGATATGTGAGAGAGGAGGAGCCAAAGAAATAGTTCACCCCAATTGGAGAATCGTATACAAGCCTATTTCGAAAATTGATGCAATTGAAGATGATTGAACCTGTCATGCCGCGTTATGTGAATCCAAATTCAAAAGGTTTTGACTCAAATGCAAGATGTGAGTATCACTCCAACACCCAGGGTCATAGTACCGAAAATTGTTGGACATTAAAGAAAGCCATTGAAAATTTGATTGAAGCAAAGGCAATTGTGGTGACAAATAATGAGGACACTCTTAATATCACAAGCAATCCACTCCCAACTCATGATAATACACATTTTGTTGGGATAATTTGTGATGATCGGGATTATAAGCAGTTTGGCAAGATAGAGATGGTTGTTGGAACCGTAGGGCAAGAGCCAAAAGCGATAGTAAGCCCGCTACAATTGGCACCGTTGATTGTGAAAGGTGCAAGCTCTAGTTCAAATCTATGTTCTGAAAAAACGTTTCTCTATGTCCCTGGAAGAACAAAAAAGGTTGAGGTTCAATTGGGTGGGTCAAAACTTTACATCCCTGGGGGCATTCAAAAGATTGTTCCAAATAATGGATTGAGAAATATAACAGAGCCAGTTGTGATCCGACCTGCGGCACCGCTCCCAGTGATAAACACAAAAGCTATTCCCTGGAACTATAACAAGACTGTCATGACATACAAAGGAAAAGAGATAGTTGAATAAGTACATGAAATGGGGAGCTTGACTCGCTCTGGAAGGTGCTACTCGCCAGAAAAATTGAGAAAAGCTAACCAAGCTAGGGAAAGTCATTTGACAGTGAAAGAACCAGTTGCAGAAAAAGAAGTAAAGGAATTACTTAAGAAGATGAAAATGCAGGACTACTCAATCATTGACCAATTAAGGAAAACCCCTGCTCAGATATCTTTGTTATCTTTGCTTTTGCACTCAGAAGAACATCGCCGTGTGTTGATCAAAACTTTGAATGAGGCATATGTCTCAGAAAAGACAACGGTGAATCAACTAGAAAAAATGGCTGAAAGATTCTTTGAAGTGAATAAGATTTCTTTTAGCGGTGATGATTTTCCTGAGGAAGGGGCTGGGCACAATAAAGCTTTGCATCTTATGGTCAAGTGTGAAGGGCATTACGTAAAGGGAGTCATGATTGACGAAGGATCAAGTGTAGATGTATGCCCTCTTTCTACTCTACAACAGCTGAACATTGATGGTTCAGGAAGAGACACTATTGGGGAGATAGAACTCACCATGACAATTGGCCCGGTTGATTTTAACATTGTGCTTCAAGTGTTGGATATGAATACTTCCTATCATTTTCTTCTAGGAAGGCCATGGATCCATATGGCCAGAGCTGTACCATCCACCCTNATTGAAGTGGACTAAGTGGAAGAAGGAAAACCAATTCAGCATCCCCGTCTGTCAGCCACATCTATGATTGTAGCTTTGCTGATGTTAAGGAACGGTTATGAACTAGGAAAAGGATTAGGATCCTCTCTGCAGGGAATTTTGAACCCTATTGCTCCATTTTTTAAGAAAGATACCTTCGGTTTGGGTTTTAGACCAAAGTCGGCTGACATAGACAGACCCAAGGCCCGTNTTGGTTTGGGTTTTAAACCAACGTCGGCTGACATAGACAGAGCCAAGGCCCGCAAAAAGAATGGTTGGAATTTGTCCAAACCAATTCCTCACATTGCCTACTCTTTTGTCAAGCCGCATTTTGAAGAAGTCCAAAATCATTCTACTCAGAATGACGTTGATGAAGTCTGCCAGGGTCTCAAGGAGATGTTCTATGAGATCAATATGGTTCAAGTTGGTGAGGGCCCTAGCCGTGCAAGTGTCCAGCTCATTGGTCCAGATACCTTGCTCAACAACTGGGAAGCAACTTCTCTTCCCATCACGAAGGAGTCTTGGTAGTCTGTTTTGTTGCTTTTTCTGTATTTGGATTATTTTAAGGGTTGTAATCAAGATATTTTAGTTTAATTGCTTTGGTTTGATGTTAATCCGTCTATCCTTTCAAAATCAATGAAATGAAGTTCCAGTTTCATAGTCAAATTCTATCTTTTCTTTCCCTAATTTTTTGATAATTTCTTGNGATCAATTTGAGAATAAGCCTAAGCCTAACTTAAATGAAACTGAGGCAATTAACCTGGGAAGTCCTGAAGAAACCAGAGAAACAAAAATAAGCATTCATACTGAACGAAAGACGAGAGATTCCATAATTCATGTTTTGTTCGAGTATAGAGATGTATTTTCTTGGTTGTATGATGACATGCCATGTTTGAGTGCCGATTTAGTGGTTCATAAGCTTCCAACATATCCTAATTTTCCACCTATCCAGCAAAAACAAAGGAAGTTTAAGACAGACATGACTGATAGGATTAAAGAAGAAATCACGAAGGAACTAAATGCAAATGTGATCAGGGTCGTCAGATATACCACATGGTTAGCAAACGTTGTGCCAG